>MU158827.1:1096429-1166271 GCA_015888305.1 Antheraea pernyi | reverse complement strand
TCATTTATCGAGGAAGGCTATAGGTTATATATCATTACGCTAAGATCAATAGAAGCAGAGCACCAATGAAGAATGTTTCAAAATCGGGCACTTTTTTTGCTTTTGAGCGATTACGTTATTATTATATACGTTGCCATGGTAACGTAGTAAGTAGTAGTAATAATATTCGTCCAATAGGACAGGCGAAGGAATTAATCCATACTGCCAATTCTGAAGTTATGTAGTAAGTATCAAAGCTAACATTTTCAAAGTTTTTTTTTCCTATTCAAATAGTTCATAGGCGAAGGAATTAATCCATACTGCCAATTATGAATTTGTTTGTTTGTTTGTTTGTTTGTTTGTTTGTTTGTTTGTTTGTTTGTTTGTTTGTTTGTTTGTTTGTTTGTTTGTTTGTTTGTTTGTTTGTTTGTTTGTTTGTTTGTTTGTTTGTTTGTTTGTTTGTTTGTTTTATACTAATATATAAAGCTTGTTTGTTTGTTTGTTTGTTTGTTTGGTTGAACGCTATGATCTCAGGAACTACCAGTCTGATTTGAGAAAGTCTTTCGGTTTTAGATAGTTCATTTATCGAGGAAGGCTATAGGCTATATATCATCACGCTAAGATCAATAGACAAACAAACAAACAAACAAACAAACAAACAAACAAACAAACAAACAAACAAACAAACAAACTCTTCAGCTTTATATATTAGTATACATTTCTTCTGCGCGTGTGTATGTCACTGAACTCCTTCTAAACGGTTGGACCGATTTTGACAAAATTTTGTGTGCGTATTTCAGTGGATCCGAGAATGGTTTAGATTCACAATTGGATCCGGTAGGTGGCGCTGCGGTTGTATTTTAGATATTTTTTTATTAACAGGGCAGGGCAACGTCCACCCGGCCCGCTAGTATAATATACATTCAGTCGACGAGTGAGAATGGATTAATGAAAATAACGAAATGAACTTAGTGAAATAATATTGCACTTTTTACATTGTAAATTTAAAATATTAATGTCGCTAAGAATTTTCTTCCAGCGAACTAGTAGTACCGTTATCGAAGATATTATTGGTATTGTAAATATAAAAGAAAAAGACAATACCAAAAAAACTTGTGTCTCATATTTCTGTATGGGTCTGTATATTTTTAACTAAGCATGAAGTTTCGATCTATAGATATGCTTCTTGTCAATCTAGCATTTCTTGATTTGATCTTATCCAAAAAAAAAACATACAACGGTTGTGGTAAAACGTTCCTGTGACTTATGAATTAAATTACAGGTAAAGATGCGACAAAAAGCTATCAGACATCGCCGGGCCACCGAACCTGGCTAGACAGGCAACGCCCTAAGGAGCTCTTGCGGCACGAAAATTCTTATAGAGCATACAATTAGAGTACTTATGATATAAATCGTTTATATGGCATGAAATATAATAATTTATCAATGCTATAAATATGTTACACATTTTAATAAATAAATATATATTTTAATTCATTTAACAATACTTTTTGTCACATTAAACTCTTGTGTATTCTTTGTTAATTGCGAAAAAAAACGTAACCTTAAACATACAAGTAATATTGTTTATTTAGTTATATATATATATGAAATCGATTACAGTTAAAATCGGAAAAAATATAACAATAATAAAAAAATTACTAGCATCGCCTACAACATGTCTAGATTTGCCTTTTACTTATTTAAAAAAAAAATTGTAGAACATTTTTAATCGATTATTTAAAATTATTAATATACTTATAGAGATAGTATAAGATAATTTGTAAATATATTTAATAATTTCAAATAAGAAATATTATTTAGATATATATGTACATACAATTTCAATTAAAATAGGGTCAAATAATCTTCTTTAAGAAACATAAGGGCGCGTTAATTACATTCTGTTTATCTAATGAAGCGTTACATTGAGTCTTATGGTAAGTGTTCAGTACCAGTGTAATTAATGAGCACCGTGTCTTCCGTGTATGTTGTTGGAAAACCACATCGGTACGCGTGCGCGAGAACCTCAAACAACCCCACACGCAGACGGCCGCCGGTAGCACGCAGCGTTGGACCGTCGCGCGTACACAGCAACTAAACAAATAATATATATATATATATATATATATATATGCACTGTGCTGATAAACTAATTAAAGTCAATTGTGTAGTGATTACTTAATTATTTTTTTTAAAGTTATTGTCATGGTGCATTTCTACTGATTTGGTAAGTATGATATTATATATGTAATTTTGAAACAAATTTAAATATTTAAGTTTTATCTAATATGATAAAATAATAACAATGTTATTAATTTTATGAAGCAATTATATACACTAGAAGTACACAAATATATTAAATTTATCCATCGTTTACCTAGTTAAAAATCAAAATTTATTTATTTAATTTAGGCCTTAAAAAGGTGCTCATGAACGTCAAAGCTACAACCGGTTCGGAAAACAACCCAGTTATCGAGAAGTAGGGGCAGAAATCGATTTGGTTTATATTTTCATGATATATAAAGAAATAAAATATATTATGAGTATAGGACTGAGGTATATAACGCATAAAGAATTAAGATATATGATAAATTACTTGTAAAATTATGCTATAGTAACGTTGTACTGAACTTTGTTTTATTTATATAATTAAGCGGTCCATAACTTTGTATAATAAAGGTAGATATTTTAGAAACTAACAAGCTTATTCCCGCCCATTCGTTAGGGCATTAAATATAGCAAAGGATTAATAGAATCCAAAAACTATTTACTTTAAGAACATCTACAAAAAAAATCGCATTAGATGGTCATAGTCCTGGACCGATAGATTCGACGAGTCGTATTGACATAAATCAGCCTCAATGAAGCTGTATTTTAATTATATATAATTAAATCTTATAAAACAAAGTCCCCTGCCGCGTCTGTCTGTCTGTCTTTGCCCGATAAACTCTAAAACTACTGAACGGATTTCCATGCAGTTGTCATTAAGAGATAAAGTGATTCATGAGGAATGTTTAGGTATATAATTTGTGTTAATGACTACGTCCGGTACCGCTATGACATATCCAAGAGGGAAGACTACAACGCCACCCGGGGAACCACTATTGACTTCGATACCGCGCTATTGACTTTATCGGGGGTGTTACTAATGACCTCGAACGCTATTGGTCAGCTATTCATTATTCACCCCGGTTGGTGGGAGTTCAGCATATAAAGGGCAAGATGTCACTGATCTGCACGTACTCCTATGTGGAAGTTATTGTAAGGCGAAGCTCTGCCCGGATAAATAGTTACAGTATCTTCAGAGTGTTTATTGGTGTTCCTGACCGACTGGCTGATTATACGTATTGTTTAATATTTGTCAAGGTTTTTGAAGTTATACTTCTTTTGGCGCGTTAGGGATAAATGACGAGAGTAAATTTTTTCGATGAGCTCTCACACCGTCACGAAAAATCGACACCCTGAAGTTAGCTATGTCAACTTTTTCTATTGTTAGTGTCGTTTTTTCTACAAACGAAAAGAATAAGGCGAAAGATAAAACATTTTGAAAAGATTTTTATGTTGTTACGTCAAAGAAGTATAACTTCTAACGCGTGTACGTAAGTACACACACACACTTTTTTTTTAATTATCAGGGCGGGACAACGTCCGTAAGCTAGTATCCATATAAATTATGAGAATGTTGTTCATTAATTTTACTCTGAATAGTATGTTTTTTTATTTTACGAAATTTGCAAATTTACTTAACCTGTATTTATTCCGTATGTAGGTATATATTACTCCTTTATTTCACTTGCTCCTAATTTTTTCCGCTCTCAACCCTTGACCACCAGTGCCCTACATTGTTCACCTGCACGGTAACTTCCGTCGTACATTTTGTATAGTAACTGCTTCATCCCTATACGTCGCACCATGATGTTAAATAGAAAAATGAACTTATCAAATAAAAACCTATACAGTGCGAGAGGAATTCTTCAAATTTGATTGGTAATTGCGAGTTTATGGTCTTTAAAAAAAACAAGATGTTTCGTAAAGACACACGACAGAATTAAAACTTTTGTATTATAGATAAACATATTAATTACAAATTACAACAGAAAACCAATATCACGCGGTGTTCCTAGGCGGTCACCCATCCAAATTCTCACCGCGCCCGACGTCGCTTAACTTCGATGATCGCACGAGGATCGGTATTTTGAACACTCTACCCGACACAATGTTTGACCCCCACCACTTTTCGTCAAACAAAAAGGTTGCCGATCTGAATTTTAAAGCCAACTATACAACGTTTCACTTCAACAAACAATATTGAGCTGAAGCGTAACGAGAGTAGATAAAACAATATACATTTGTTAATTGTTATACTTAAACGAGATTGATACCCAATACAGAACGTTAATATACCTATAATTTTTGCAACAATTGTAATGCTATACGAATCATGAACAACAATACAATTTTCTATATTTGTCAGGAACTGTACTTCTTAATGTAGAAACATTTTGAACGCTTTTAATTATCGACTGCTGTTTCATTGGTACAGTGAAAAATAGTCTTCCTTGCCACAATTACGAAGACGAGAGTAGAATCTCAACTTCTTGTTAAATTAAAAACTGTTTTAAAGAAATTAAAGAAATAATTAAGTTAACTTTCAACTTCAATGAATTCCTGTACTTTGGAATAAAAAAAAAGAAGTTACATTAGAACAAGTACCTAACTTTAAATAGTTACTTATACTGTAAGTAAAAGCCGTCACTAAATCTATTGAATTGAAAATTGAATTACTAAACTTCTATTTATCAGATAGAATCAAAAACTTGGACGAACTAACCGAATACACAAATTTTATTAATTAATAATTTAAAAACTAACCTAAAATTGCTAAAAATATTACGTTCACGATAAAACCTCACCAAAAAAATCGTAAAGCATATACTCGGGTAACATTTAGTCTTAGGTTCATTAAAATCGGTTCACTCTATCAAAGTTATTGTAATTTTAATAACGACGCGACTTAAGTACGAGAGAAAAGGAGATAAGTAAATGGATTTTATAGATTCGGATGATTTTATTAGTTACTGGTTTTTTACATTAGGTTCCACGCGGAAGGAGTCACGTGCATAGCGTAGTCGGGCTTGTAGTCCGGTAAGGGTTTTCCTTTCTCAAACTAACTACGCTATTGACCTGGCAAGGTATTTACAGCTTCACCGGACTATTGACAGCAGCAACTATTGACGGACAGTGAATTGCATGTATCAGGCAATAGCCCAAGCCGAGGTGTGCCGTACACCCTTGAGCTAGTTATCAAATAAAATCGGCTGAGTGCCTTAAGCGCTCGCCTTAATAGTTCGGTGAAGCTGTTAGCTGCTAGGTCAATTGCGTAGTCAGTTCGAGGGGCGGGCACAGCTAGTAAGTGATACTAGCGACAATCCATGACATCGTCTGCATCAAACTGGAATTAAAGCTTAATAATATTGGGTAAAATATTGTGCCATCCACCGGCGAGTTATTTTCATGGATATCATATCATCCTGCACCACGAAAAACTTCTTATTAATCTGGGCTATACCAAAACTTATTTGAAATTAGTGTATGAATAATATCTAAAGAGGTGAATTCAGAAAAACTCGGTACTAAAATCTATTCTTACATGCAAACATCGAATCTATATCCCGGTAGTCAAATCACTCAAGCACCACAACATATTTTCACTTAGTGAAAGATTTACAAAAATCGAATCATTTACTTCAGAGATTACATAAAATCTCATAAACATTGCCTCTCTGTAATATTAAATTACAGCGCTTTCCATCAAGGTCATAAAACACCTGAACGACGGCAAATTAACTTATATATCTTTACAAATATAATTTTAAAAAAAACGAATGTGTGCTTATGACAAACCAATAGCAGCGAAAATCTATACATATAATAAAAATGAAGTGTCTGTATGTAATATCAAAATATATTTTTTACTGATGCTTTCATACACGCTACTCATCATCATCTTCTTACCCTTATCCCACCTAAGTAGGGTCGGCACAACATGTTTTCCTTTTCCACGCTCGCCTATCAGATGTCATCTCAGTCAACACACCTTTTACACACATATCATTTTTCACACAATCCATCCATCCTTTTTTCGGTCTTCCTCTACTCTTATATCCATCGACCGTCATACTCAAAGCTTTTCTAGTTACATGGTCTTCATCTCTCCTCATAACATGCCCATACCATGCTAACCTATTACTCCTTAACTTATCTGTTACTGGTGCTATTTTCAAACTTCCTCTGATATATTCATTCCTAATCTTATCCATTCTAGTTACACCACACATCCACCTTAACATTCGCATCTCTGCCACATGTAGTTTTCTCTCATCCGTCTTTCTAGTCGCCCAGCACTCAGATGCGTACAACATTACTGGTCTTATAATAGTTTTATACACCTTCCCTTTGAGTTTCAAGGGCATTCGTGGGTCACAAGCGACACCAGACACCTTTCACCATTTCATCCACCCTGCATTTATCCTATTCCTCACGTCCTTGTCTATGCAACCATCGTTTTGGATCAGAGAACCGAGATACCGGAAATCAGAGCAGGTTGGTAAGGATATACCATTTAAAGCTATAGGAGAAAAGCTGGATGGACCACCGAAGTCGCAAAACAAATGTTCAGTTTTTAGTCTACTGATTTTCAAACCAACATTCTCCAGTTTTTCTCGCCATTTTACCAGCCTACTCTGGACCTCGGTAGCATCTTCGCCGACAAGAACAATATCATCAGCAAACAGCATACACCAGGGTGTCTCCTCCTGTATGTCTGATGTTAACGCATCCATAACAAGAAGGAATAAATAAGGGCTTAAAGCTGAACCCTGGTGCAAACCTACAGCCACATTGAAATTATCGGTAACTCCAGCTTCGGACCTAACGTGTGTTTTGGCTTGACTGTACATACAACGAATAAGTTGTAGGTACTTCTCAGGCACTCTTTTTTTTTTCAGTGCCCACCACAGAACATCTCGGGGTACTCGATCATATGCCTTCTCCAAATCAACAAACACCATATGCAAATTCTTATGTACACGTCTGTATTTTTCACACAGTTGCCTAAGTGCGAAAATGGCATCAGATGTCGCACGTCCAGGCATAAACCCAAATTGATTCGGAGTCACTTCAGTCTCATCTCTTATTCGTCTCGCTATCACTCTTTCCCAAATCTTCATACTGTGTGACATCAGCTTTATTCCTCGATAATTGTTACAGTCCTGCACATCACCCTTATTCTTAAAGATAGGCACTATTACGCTATCGCGCCATTCATTTGGGATCGCTTCCTCTAGCAATATCTTATTAAAAAATAAAGTCAGCCACATCCACCCATCTACTTTTAAAAACTTCCATACTTCAACCGGTATGCCATCTGGCCCAACGCCTTTTCCGTTTTTCATACCATTCACAGCTTTTCTTACTTCATCCTCACTTATTTCTTGTACAACGCCTAAATTTGACGGTACGGTCTTAGCTTTAGTCTTATTAGCTTTCATACACGCTACTGATAACAAAAATACAATTTTTAAAATTTTTGTCGGTCTGTTGTCTGTTCCGGGTAATCTCCGAAATGACTGGACTAGCTGTTACCCGCAATTTCGTCCGCATAAAATTTAGCAAAAATATATTGTTCACTGTAAACATGTGCATAAAAAGTGCGTTGTATTGGATTCCAAGAATAAAACTAATTGAAATTCATATATCTGTATCTATGTTACTTTTACTGTTACTTCACGTCGGTTTTCATTTTATTTTTCATTTCGTCGGTGATGTACAAGACAGTGACTAATAAAGTTATCTGAATGTATTAAGTCCATTTACTTATCTACTTTTCTCTCGTACTTAAGTCGCGGCGTCATTGAAATTACAATAACTTTTGATAGAGTGGACCGATTTTAATGAGACAAAGACTAAGTTATTCCTGAAGATTTGTTTTATGCTTTTCTTGGTGTGGTTATATTGCGAAGCCAGTACTTTTACAGTGATGCGTGTTCATACAAACAGACATACAGACAGATGGATAGACAGACAGACAGACAGACATTTCTAAAAACGATTGAAATGTATTTTATTACTTATTCTTAGACAACTGCAACAACTTTTTTTTTCCGAAAATGGAATAAGTACAGTCACGTTAGATTTACGTTCGTATTATATGTATGTATAGAAGATAGAAGAAGATTATAATACGTAATAATAAAAATATTAGTATTATAACGAAGCACTTTACGGGTGTAAGGGGTGTCAAATCACATCATAAGAGTTGAGACACCCAAGCCAACCTCACCTGCACGTGGTGCACCCTGCTGAATAACGAACGAGGCAATGGCGAAAGCGGGGTGGTAGGGTTTTACAGCCTGACTGGGTCGCAACCACCATGTATATGGCGAAAAAGCCCGTCATAGTGATTCGCTTCCGCGGGTCGCGTTTCGGGATCAGCCTGTGCATATCCAGTTATTCGCAGGCCGGCATGGCAGCGGCGACCAGCGATGGATAGTGTGTCACTCGGTGGTCGCCGTTGTTTTTGGACTGTACTGTGCTTACCATCAGGCAAAGTGCAGTCACTTTGCTGTGCTACAATAAAAATAAAAAAAAACTTCGTGTCACACAGTAATGCTTGACGTCGACTGTCGTTCGTGTCGTTGCAAGTATACATAAATCAGTGCGTCATGGACCCGAGCGCGCTTGATGTCGAGTCGAGCCGAACAAACCCGATTCAGCGACACCGACCCGAACGTGATGGTTCATTTTCCTTCAAAATTCAATGCGCGTAAAGAAGTTTAATAAAAGACAACAACAACATAATCATGTAGTATTAAAACAAATAGGACATGTAATTTAATAAAATTATTTATGTATAGGCAAGGCAGAGTTTATAAATAATTTCAGAACAGGCTTTGCTTGACAACGAAGCCGAAGAAATTCAAAGAGAAGCCTTTTATCCCCGTGTACGTGTTGAAACATAAATACGCACAAAGTCGGCCTTTGTGCTAAATAAATAGTTCAAACTGAAAAGGTCTTCGTATAATAACAGAAAGCTATTATCTTTTTATTCCATCTGATCTAATAACATAATGTTATCTAGATTATAGAGATTTTTTTTAACTGACTACTCCTGTTGTTATGATGGGCCTTTGCGAAACCGTTTAAGGCAAAGTCAAAAGACAACTACCTCACGGACGTCAAAGTGGCTGAATCTCGCTTTGGGTGATTACCTTGCAGATACCACGCATTTGTAGCGACCTAAAGTAGCCACGTGAGCTAAACTAACTACACATACGTTAAAGGGATGCATATGCGTACATTTGTATGTGGCTCACGAACGCCTACATTTATTTGGAATGTGACAATATTGGTAAAAACTTAGTTACCAAAAAAAGGAAAAGTAGGCTCGTATATAGGATGTGATCTGCCATGATTCCAAAATGCCATCACCCAATGATTGAAATAATTAAATAAATAGTTAATTTGGAGTTTTTGGCGTGATCTTAGCCTGTCATGTAGCGGATTTTACTTTTCATTCATAATCGTATGTTATTTAAGTCTATATTTTGTAATATTAGTGGTGTTCCACGTAATATAGTTCGTATTATGCACAAGTGACGTGGATGGGAAATAATACCGTGCAGCCTGAATTCTCATATGACAGAAGAATTTCATGGAAAGCTCTAACAAGGGAGCCACCATTTAAATAATCACAAAAAAAACTTTTAATATTGTCACAGTGGCAATAATAATCTAGAACATTGTTTGCCAAAATTAATTAATTAAAAAACAAATAACTAATCAGCTGTTGTCCTTTATTATTACTGATACTGACAACCATCGGCTGATGATAACGCAACGTGCGAATAAACAAGCATCATGTATAGCATCATCTATATCATGTATATAAGCAACTAATAGGTATGAAAGGGAGAGCACTTCACATCGCTCACGCTCGAAACAACAACACGATAAATAATAATTAGCAACAGCGATACGTTATAAAACAGCATATTTAGTAACAGCCGAATAGTTGCCAATGGTTTATAACAAGGATTGCTGTAAAATAACGCAACCGTATAAATTCGATAGCGATGTATATTGATACATATAATATAACACTAATATTTATATCGTCTATACTCCAAAAAACGGTGGAAGCATTTATTAACATAACATTTTAGCGATTTACGTGATATTAACCACTGTTTTCTGAATGTAGTAACTAAAAATTTTCTCCGTTATTTTTACGTTAGCCTTTATTTTTATTATGTCATAAAAGGCAAACGAACAGACGGGTCACCTGATGGTCAGTGATCACCGCCATCCATAGACACTAGCAACACCAGGGAGTTGCACGTGCGTTGCCAGCCTGTGTTTGGGGGAGGGAGGAGAGGAGGGGAGGTGGGCCTCCGGCGCTTTCACTGACCGAACGAAACGCATCAATGCAAGCACTGTTACTTGATGTCAGTTTCCTGTGAGAGGGTGGTACTACCCCGGGCGAGCCGACCCATTCATGCTGAACCAGTAATAGGTTCAGCGTGACTCTACCACCTAAAGGCCTTTATCAGAAAATGCTAAGAAAGAAAATGATAATAAAAAATATTAATCTATAAAGTTAAACCATTAATTGATTAAAAATCACATTTAGCAGAACTATAGATAAATAATTGATGGCAGAATATACATAGCTGTTTTGGTATAAGAAGTGTTCGTAAATAAATTATTACTTAAAATAAAGTTTCTTGCACCAATTTACTTTGAATAAAGTTCTGGGTATATATTTGTAAATTCTCGCGATTCGTTAACAATTCATATGTATGCATGTGATTGTGCCATAACGTGGGCGGAAACTAGAGCACGTTCTGTCGAGAAGTTCCGGAAAATTCCACAGCGTTATAATTTTGATAGCAAATCTGTAACTGTAGAGGGTCTATAGTAAAATGTTATGTATTACACCGTTATAACTAGCGACCTTTCGCGGGTTCATACAAGTGCTATGTACGAATGTAAATTGGTAATTGTCCGAGTGATTTAAACACATGTATTATCGGACATTTTTTTGGTGCTTTGTTATTGGATATTAACATGTTGCTTATCTATATACAAATAAGCAGTGAGTAAATGGATTAAGAACATCTCCCTTCTCTGTTTTCTCTCCGATTTTCTTTCATCTTTTATTGTTTAGTAGCTATTGTTGAGCTTTAGTATTATCAATAAAAACATTGGAAGTCTTTTTTCTCTATGCATGAAGTTGCACCACTGGACGAGCATCCGTAGTATTACATTTGTGATATTAATTGACATTCATAACATATACTTATTTATTTTCGTTATTTTTAACAGAGAAATATATACTATAGGATTTTTAACATGTACAATTCCATTCTGTATTATTTTCTCGTTAGTAACGTAAACTTCTGAATGATATTTTACATGGAATATATCGGCTTATATAATACTTTCTCTGTTTTGATCTATGTAATGTTTAATAATTAATTAGTGCAATTTAAATGTTTAAAAAATGTTTCGTTGTTTACTTTCCTTGTAGATC
Source organism: Antheraea pernyi (assembly GCA_015888305.1). Taxonomy (NCBI): domain Eukaryota; kingdom Metazoa; phylum Arthropoda; class Insecta; order Lepidoptera; family Saturniidae; genus Antheraea; species Antheraea pernyi. Next base: position 1,154,696 of record MU158827.1, on the reverse strand, counting down.
AAAGGCGCTTTGGTTATTTTGAAGGTTAGCGTTATTGGCGACACAGTTTTACTAATGTATCACCCAATATAAGTCTCGTCAAAATCAACCCTGATGCTTCTGAAATAATCTATTAAACAACGGATACGTTAATTTTATTCATTTTTAGATATAGCGCGTTGAAACTTGATAGCTTTTATTTATACAATGTACGGTAAGTAAAGGGATTCATGGTTCAGTGCGGAGGTATGTCAATGTATGGCACGGAGAAATGGGACAGGAAATTGCACACGCCCACTACGCTCGTTTCACTTCATTACTACGTACTTAATCTACATAGCTTTAGGACTGGCGATTTCATTATCGGGGTACACTTCTGACTTTTCTATTCATATAGCTACTTACCTACACTATTACAAAGTTTACATGTAGTAGGCAACCTCTGAAAAGACTAATCCAGTTTCTTATATTATTTCACCGTTACTACAAAGCTAAATTTTCTTTGATATATCTTTATATATAAAACTAGTGGTCCCGGCAGACATTTTCCTTCCCTGATAATAAAAAAAATATCCTAGATTCAGATAGCAGCACCATCCACTGGGTTCAAGTGTGAATCTAAACCATTCTCGAATCCACCTGAACACAAAAAATTTCATTTCAAACAGCCGTTTAGAAGTTCAGTCACATACACACCGACAGAATAATTATATATATAAAGACTAGCTTTTGATCGTATTTCCCTCGCATAACAAACAATGTAACAAGCTTATATTCGCATTCATATTATTAGTTAGGGTGATCAAAAATTAATAATTACTTCGGTTGTTAGACAATGGTGTCCGCCAAACCAATTTACACATAAATTCACCAGCGTATTGTTTTGTCTTACAATACATTAAGTCGCTCTTACTTCCATTAGTCCGTATCATCTATCCCATTAACAATGGAAGAAAATCTTACTTTCCATTGAGGAGTACGCTTTTCCGAAAAAATATAACACTTTTTTAAACTTTCATATTTCGCCACAATCTCACCTGATATTACGGATAACTCACGAGCAGTGGTGATAACATGTTAACTCTAGAAGGTCCTAGCTAGAGCTGTTCTTTTTTTTAACATTTTACTGTAAGCGGTAGAGGCACGCTGAAGCTATTACTGGTTTCAGCATAAATGAGTCGGCTCGCCCGGGGTACTACCACCCGACCCACAGAAACGCCGACGTGACGTAACAGTGCATTGTTGCGTTTCGTTCGGTCAGTCAGAGCTCCAGTGAACCACCTTTTAAAAGTCCGGCAACGCACTTGCCACTCTCCTGGTGTTGCTAGTGTCTATGGACAGCGGTGATCGTTCACCATCAGGTGACCCACCTGTTCGTTTGCCCCCCTGTAATGTAAAAAATAATATATACAAAAGGTTTTAAAGTTTGACCACAATTTCACCCGATATTAAATAACGACGTGGTCAAAGATGGTAAATACTCTAATTCAGGTCAAAGATGGTAAATACTCTTATTCAGGTCAAAGATGGTAAATACTCTAATTCAGGTCAAAGATGGTAAATACCCTAATTCAGGGCAAAGATGGTACATACTCTAATTCAGGTCAAAGCTGGTAAATACTAATTCATTCTTCATAAAAATTCATTCTAAAAACTCTATTAGAGAAGGACTGGTTCTTAAGTGCAGCTGCTGGAACAGGCCAATAGGTGGTTGGCTACAAACCCTCAACTTGAGGATGATAGCTAGCTTAGAAAAAGCCGTACCAACAAGCTATGGTTTCAAGGATTAGAACCTACATATAGACACAGTGACTGAAACTACCATCATCGTACATAACAATACGTGTAAAAATGTAAACAGTGTTAGAGCACAAAGTGTAATACTTCTTTTACGAAGGCGAGGAAATGTAATTATGAATATTGCTTGTTTGAAGAGCTTTGTCAAAGGAAAAGTTGGACGAACCGCAAGAGAGACTTGGGATTATTATAAGTGAGTAAATACGGATGCTGCTCATTGTCAAGCCCGTCTTTCTATCTTTAATATAAAAGTATAAAATTCATCTGAAATAATATTATTTTACAGAATGAGGAAATTTGAGCGTAAATGTTTTAAAATATTTGCTAAAGAAATGCGCTAGTATTATTCAGGCTTTGAATTTCTGATCCGCATCCTTTTTGTGTGACGAAAAATGGTGTGAGTAAACACTGTGTTGAGTAGAATGGGAGCAGTGTCTCGCTTGTCTTCGTATTGAAGAACAGTGAGACATGCGCTCTACTCGTTTTCTTTTTGAAGGTGCCACTTTTACGGTGTATGAACTACACACATGTATATATTTTATTTGTCCTTCGGTGAATTTACAACCTTGGATACATTACAACGTTTCAGTCTGATTCGACAATCCCGATTGTGCGAAGACTTTAAAACATTCAAGTAGAAATTTAAGGACCAAAATGTAGGGTGAGACGCAGGTCCTTGCCTTTCGGTGATTCAGTGACCCGCTTGTGAGAGATAAAGCTTATTTTTTAGGCAATGAGTATTTTATTCATACGTTACAAATATGGTAGCACCTATTAAAAGGTATCATATGAGAATCATTCGATCAAGTTGTGGTGACTTGCAGATAGGTAAGACAGTATATCTGTGATATATAAAAAGCAATACCGTTTGAATACACACCATGAGAATTGTGTGCACCTATGTATTTTTTATGATGCATTTTACGACAACTCTCTACTATTCGCTACTAGGTGGCGCTGTAGTCAATTTTTGTGTTGTTTAACCAATCACAGAGAATACAAGATCCATTATGAAGCATTTATTTTGAAAAAAAAAAAATTCAAAAAGTATTTTAAAAAAAAGGACTGCCGACAGAATTGAAAACTCAAAATAATTGAATTTAAACTGTGTTCTCTTTTAAATTAACTATACCCAATATGAATCATTTCAATTTCATAATTTGCAAATTTAAATGATTGTCATTTATTATTATGATTTTCATTTATTTATCTCTTTCATATCTATTGGTACTCCGAATAATAATTGTATACGTTTTATACAGTTTATTAATTCATCAAACATATAACGGGCTGCACAATCTCAACAGATAATATCAATATTAGATGTACACAGGTTCTTACTACACGTCGCTAGTGCAATCCTATCGGTCACGCTTACAGCATTTCACGACGTCAGTTTTAATGGTGGTAGAGCCACGCTGAAACTATTACTGGTTTCAGCATGAATGTGTCGGCTCGTCCGGGGTAGTACCACCCTCTCATAGAAAACCGACGTGAAGTAACAATGCTTGTATTGTTGCATTTCGTTTGGTCAGTGAGAGTGCCGGAGGCCCACCTCCCCTCCCCTCTCCTTTCCCTCTCCCTCCCCTAACCCTTCCCCCAAAGGGTGGCAACGCACTTGCAACTCCTCTGGTATTCTTAGTGTCCATGGACGGTGGTGATCACTTAACATCAGGTGACTCACAAGTTCGTTTGCCACCAATGACAAAAAAAAAAGACGCGAAATTATAAATTTGTCAAAGTATTGAAAAAGTATTTCTGTAATGTACACACCCACTTACAATTTTACATTTCTTTCATACATTAAAAAAAAACGCGTGCTAGTGTTATGAAGCATTTATTTTAAAAAGATAAAGTAAATTTTCAAAAAAAACTATTAACCGACTTCAATATCAATCAAAAACCCATAAGGCACTAAAAAGCGGAAAATAAATAGTTTATCAAAAATAAAACATATGAATATGTGTGCTACCTAGAGATGTATTGGAAGTCGGTGCCAACTAAAAAAAGGACTGGACGCGAATTTATAAATTTGTCTCCTGCTAAAAAAATACCACTCAACGCTCCTAAAGAAGTTTTCATTTACATTAGAGTAAATTACAGTAGTATGTTAAAATTTTAAAAGTCAGATTCGCGGTATGAAATTCAACGTATGTGTAAAACATACGCTAGATTCCGTCTCAAATTTAATTAATAAAATAGCTCGCGATTCATCTTACAGCACTAACATGTTGCGAAAATTCCAACTGGTATCCAGCATTTTCTCGAAAGAGGCGTAACTGTTATAACATGAACCTCTTATCTTATTCGCAATGAAACTTTGGTTTGTTTAGGTTCTGTGAATAAACGGATGGTATTTGTTGAAACAGAAAGGTCGTCACATCTGCGGCCTGGGCACTATTCTATTTCAGTTATTTATCCTCAAATATGCTTTATATAATATGGTATACCTTCAGTTAAATCTAAGATTATTATAACTGCGGCTCGGACAGTACCTATTCTATTTCAGTTATAAACCCTCAAACAGTCTTCCTATATACTATAATTGAAATCTATCTCATAATACGGATCGTAATATCTCTATAATAGAATGATCTACTTATTTCTAACTTCACAGGCTTCATTGCGTAGTGATAGTAGTTCTACTGTTTATATATATATATAATAAATATGTTTATTGTAGCAAATATATGCGCAATATGATATTAAAAATTAGAGTAACAAAGATGTATATAACATACAAGAAATTAAAATTATGCCACTGTTTTACTGCAAATGCGCACAATTCAGCGCGTGCTGGCTGCTACCTTTACAAGTGATTTTCTATTATGGCTAAGTGGGTTTAAATATATAACAATAATATAATAATAACACTATAAATGTGACGTATATTATGTATAAATGTATGTATATATGAGTAGATATTCATATAATAAACAAAGTATTAAATAGGTGAGTTATATAAATTAATAACAGTAATATAATAATAATAACACTATAAATGTATATATCGGATAAATGTATGTATATAAATAGGTGAGTTATATAAATTAATAACAGTAATATAATAATAATAACACTATAAATGTATATATCGGCGCCTACCCACATTGATTGTGTCATCCGGTCACGCCTCTCTCCCTACTACTCGTGTTCCGGTATAAAAGGAGCGGAGCGACCGATGTTAAGTCAGTCTTGGATCTGGCGCCGTGCGGTACACCCGTACCGTGCGAGTCGCTTAATCTAGACACTGAATAATTAATTTGTGCAAACAAATTAGTTATTATTTGTAACTAATTAATTGGTTATCTACTGTACCAAATAGTCTGAATTAATAATAATTGTTTTATATTGAGATGTGATGAGTGATGAAATTATTATTATGGGAGGTTTATGACGATATTATTATTATGGGTGGTTTAGTGAGTTCATTTGACGATATTATTATGATGGGGTGGTTTAGTGAGTTCATTCTGACGATATTGTTGTGATGGGGTGGTTTAGTTCTCATTTATATCATTTTTGTGATGGATCATGGCGCCGACGTCGTTGTCGCGCCGACATCAGAAGTGGGATAGTACTTCGCCCATATTCTAGCAAGTGGGATAAGACTTCGCCCATATTGCGCGGCTGTTATTCTAGAACGTTATATTGACGTTGTGTGCGGGAGTTCTTTCCAAATTTGTGCTGCTAACGTTTCTGTTTACAGCAATGTTACAGGACACGCAGAGGTGTTGGAGAGGTAACGCGTAAGGTATTTGGGAGGTAATGCGGAAAGGTAGAGGTAACGCGTAAGGTATTTGGGAGGTAATGCGGAAAGGTAAATGTAACGCGTACAGGTATTGGGACGCGTAAAGTTATGGTGTGTTCGCCAATGGCGGAGATCCGTATCGGGTGTATGTAATATGCGGCCTTTGAATGAATTTGGTCAGGAGTGACAGAGTGGAAATTTTATTATTATTTTTGTACCTATCCAAAACATCCCTCCTTACGCACATTGTTGGCCACCATGCGCATCCTTACCCCGGTCTTGGAGGCTAGATCCCAGGATGGGTGATGCCTGTTTTACGATGTTGGCTAGATCCCAGTATGGGTGATTGCCTTATTATTATTTTTGTACCTATCCAAACCATCCTTCCTTAAGCGTGTGGCTGGTCAGCAAGAGCATCCTTATCCCGGTCTTAGAGGCTATATCCCAGGACGGGTGATGCTCGTTTTACTATGTTGGTTAGATCCCAGTGTGGGTGATTGCCTGTTTTATATTGGCTAGATCCCAGGATGGGTGATTGCTGTTGTTGGTTATTGGCTATATCTTAAAGTGGTAAGCCTTGTAATCAAAACACGTTTATGAAATGTTTTTGTTAATGGTTGTAATTGAAGTGTTAATTGTATTTGCGCCTTTGTAATATTGTCGCCTTTGTAATATTGTATTTGTAAGCGCCGAGAGCGCGCTTGAGTCAGAATGGCCGTATCGGCGCCTACCCACATTGATTGTGTCATCCGGTCACGCCTCTCTCCCTACTACTCGTGTTCCGGTATAAAAGGAGCGGAGCGACCGATGTTAAGTCAGTCTTGGATCTGGCGCCGTGCGGTACACCCGTACCGTGCGAGTCGCTTAATCTAGACACTGAATAATTAATTTGTGCAAACAAATTAGTTATTATTTGTAACTAATTAATTGGTTATCTACTGTACCAAATAGTCTGAATTAATAATAATTGTTTTATATTGAGATGTGATGAGTGATGAAATTATTATTATGGGAGGTTTATGACGATATTATTATTATGGGTGGTTTAGTGAGTTCATTTGACGATATTATTATGATGGGGTGGTTTAGTGAGTTCATTCTGACGATATTGTTGTGATGGGGTGGTTTAGTTATCATTTATATCATTTTTGTCTCCGACATATATTATGTATAAATGTATGTATATATGTAAGTAGATATTCATATAATAAACAAAGTATTAAATAGGTGAGTTATATAAATTAATGAATAAGTAAAAGAATAATAAAATGGTCTGATTCCAAGCCAACACAGGACAAGACTGTTTTCTTTATGTTTTATTTAATCCAAAGAAGATGATTTACTATATACACTACTACAAATATAGTCCAAATTAAAAATAACGGCTATTCCGGTGAATACGCTCCTTCTTCAGTTGCCGATACAAACGATTCTATAACATTTTATTGATGAATGTGTTACTTTGTGGAAATTCGTCTTTAGGTATTTGAGTGAACGTTACTTTACACTTCCGCCTGCAATTGATTGGCCGCTGCAACGTCTCAATATGAATTGTGTAACGACTTTATAGTTACACATAGTAAGTAACATCCACTCAAATATCTAAATGTTAAGTATCTATGAAATTTTGCATGTACATAATTAATTTAGATACTGTATTACCAATCTGGAATTGTTTTGCAAACAAATTACCTTGTCAAAGTTAATTCTCCAATTATTACTGCGAAGAAAGTGGAATACGTCAAGCTCATTCGTTTCACTAATAAGCTCATATTAAATTTCTCGTTGTATACATTTAGCTACCTGAATCTGAAAGCTAATTTTTCTTTTATATATTATATATAGATATAGATATTATATATAGATTTTTAACCTTTGATAACAGACCCTTTGATGATGTGACCTAAAAAAGGTAACAAGTAGAATCTAGTAGAGGAAATACTTCTCAAATGCGACTAACGTAACACAACGACAAATGCTTGATTATTTTCAAATTGAATGTGATAATTAGCGAGAGGTTATTAGAAATAATCCCATCACCACGCTATAGTTACTTCACGATGTTGTCCTTCGCTGAAAACATCAGATCTTTGCAGTATTCGAGCCTATTTCAATAGACACAGTTTATGAATAGACTGCCATTGAGCAATCATCCCTTCAAAAACTTTACATTTCAGTGAAAACTCAATTCACTATCCCTTAGAAGGTATATTTAGGTGTCTACGTTTGGTTGGAGAAAGGTTACCGGAACAAATTGAGTTAACGCTAAGCGTTTTAAGTCCTTCTGTAGAAGCCTACAAAATGTTGTACACAGCGCGTCGATTGTAAATAAACAATTATGTATAATATGGTTAGGAAAATAAACGATTAGTGGGCATGATTCAAGTAAAATTGGTAAATTCAGTATGTTTTTGGTTGACGGTGACGAATTTGGGTGTCTACAGATCCAAGAAGAACGAGTCGCCCTTGTTTTTGCATGCCTTCTGATGTTTATTTATTTATTTGTGTTAGTTAACAACATAACAAAGCTTAAACATTTGAAACAAAAGGTATCTGTTAATAAGTTGAATCCTAGTAATAATATTTTTAAGTGATCATGTAATATCCTGATAATTAACTTAATATATAAATGTATTTCTAACAAACGGAAAGATATATTATTAATACAAATAATAACAATAAGTTAAAGTAATAATAGAATAATAAAAAAAAACGACTTCAAAAAAATGTTATCTATAAAGAGGCATTACAACATCCTTGATTAATATCTCAATAACTCAAAAACCAAGGTTCAGTGCCAATAAAATGGTGGTGATATTCACTTCCAATTAAAAAATAATAATTTCGCAACTCGGTTTATGAATGACGAAGTTCTGAGGAAACAATCTAATGAAACTACTGCGGAAAAAATACTGCTCCCGAGGGATAGGCAAAAAAAACAGGGCGTGTCGTAAAGACACAGAATAGGAGTGAAACATTTGTATTAGATGGAAAAATTCTAATTTAAAAAATACAATAAAAAGCCAACGAGAAGCGGTGTTCCCAGGCGGCTACTCATCCAAGTACTGACCGCGTCCGGTACGTTGCTTAACTTCGGTTATCGGACGAGATTCAGTGTTTTCAACACTTTCCCTAACACAGTATTGTACCCCCATCATTTATCGTCACACAAAGTTCTTTATAATCGGTTAAGACAGTAAATAAAACAAAACAAGTTATAACCTTACTTCGTGAATAGATTAATATGGCAGTATTAATCTTTTGAATTTTACCCTTCTATCAGAAATATATTACAACGTAACTTGCCTCAGGAGAGTAAAAACTCAAATTGAAAATCAATCAATCAATTATTCCATTGCTCTGTTCGTAAAGTTGTAACTTCCAATAACTTTTACATTTGTATAAGGTTAGTTTAAAATGCTCGAGACGGTTGTTCGTTTGTTAGTAGATTACCTGCAATGGGACACAAGGATAGAACCTGCTGAGGTTACATATAAATACATAAGCAATTTTTGCATTCCGGTCACAGTTGCGAGAGATATAGCGTGTGATTTTAGTAGGAGACTCACGTAATGATTCTTGATTCAGTACATGACTTTCTAGATTAACTTCGTAATATATTCAGCTGTTAAGAAGCATTCAACGTGATATTTGAAGGTTAACATTACAGAGGTATATCAAGCTCTTATCAATTCTTGGTAATCTTCTATATACCTATAAATAAGCAAAGATAAAACAGTTAAAAAAAATATGCTCGAATGTCGCCCACTAGATCATTACTAGTATAAATAAATCTATAGTTCTGTCTATACCTTTTTTGTTTTATTGTAAAATGCTGCTAATTACAATGATGTCATTTAAAACTATCTTTAACATATAATGTCGACATTTAACTCATAAACGGCGAAACCGTTTCCTATGCCGTTTTATATAAGAGGAATATTTGTCATTGGGTAATTTATCAAGTATAAGAACTGTTAATTGTGTAATAGTCTGAGAAATAATAATATGCTTAATTAATAATTAATTCATAAAATAAATATAATCCGAAAAATAATACTACATACAAACGCAAGCAGAACTGCGATAACAACTGGCAAATTTATACAATAGTATTGATAATTATAAATAATAACAGAAAAACAAAAGTCCTTTTTGATATAAATGTCCAAAACGTTATATTTTAGGGAGCTTAATGAAACGCAACTTTTTTTTTTTTTTTTTTTTCTCGAACTGTCTATGCTATTGACCTGGCAAGGTCTTAACAGCTTCACCGGACTACTAAGGCGAGCGCTTAAGGCACTCAGCCGATTTTTGTTTTGGCAACCAGCTCAAGGGTGCACGGCACACCTCGGCTTGGCTGTTGCCTGTTCATGCAATTCGCGACCTATCAAAGCTAACCTAAGTTAAAGCTAAACTATTCATACCAATAAGAGTTGCTGAAACATATATGTGTACCAAGCATACATATCTCAACAACTCCTATGTGTATTTTGTATCGGAAAAGATTCTAAACTATTACAGTTCGATACGGGAAAGAAAAGAAAAACCCATCCACTTTATGTGTAAGCGTGTGAGCGTGCACGTGTGTGGAGGTGATGTGTGTAATGTTGTTGCAGTGATGTATGGGTGTGTCACTGTATCGCGCGAGCAGCGCACTCAAGGGCTCCCTACCGAGGGAACGAACCTAGGCTTGAGCCGCTGCCGAGGGGGGCCTACTCTGGTGTGCGGGAGCGAAATTTACCCCCAGACCACGGCGGCGTGATCTGTGGTTACGCGGGCGTGGGCGTGAACACGCTCTGTTTTGAGAGACAGGCTGGTACTGATCGTTCGCTGCCGTTATATCGTCGGGAGGATCGGTAAAAATATGGCGCGGACGTCTTTTGTGACGCGATACGTTCGGTACGATTCTGTAGTTTGCGGCGGATACCACTAACGGGCTAGAGTGATTCTCGGCTCTATCAAAATAACTGTCGGTGAGTGACTTTACATACGCCCAGATAGAAGGTATCTCCAAGTCCCTGTGGAGATCCTTATTCCGGACGTATCGCGGAGCCCCGGTGGCTTTACGTAGAAAACGGTTCTGGATACGTTGAAGTGACAGAAAGTTAGCTTGAGACATATGTGCGAAAACGGGTGCACTATATGTCAAAATCGGGCGAATACAAGTTTTATAAAGAGTCAGCTTGTGTCTTAAGGACATCTTATTTTTATAAACGATTAATGGGTGTAACCGACCCAAGACCATAGCGGCCCTATTCCTGACTCTTTTGGTATGTTGGTTAAACGTGAGGCGTCTATCCAACGTGACTCCGAGGTATTTAACCTGGTTGGCCCAGGGAATCACTGACCCGTATAATTTTATAGGCGCGAGTTTGCGCATGTATTTGTCTGATTTTGGGTCGAAAATTATCGCGGCGCTTTTATCTGGATTTACTGCTATACGCCATCGAAGAAACCAGTCACCGAGTGTGCTAACGGCTTCTTCGACGCATGTCCTAACTCGTGTCGGAAACCATCCGGAAGCGTAGAGAACTGTATCGTCAGCATAACAACCTACCTCCACTCCCGGGAGTTGAGGTAGGTCACTGACGAACAGATTGAAGAGCATGGGTGCCAAAATGGACCCTTGGGGCACACCTGAGCGTATCGGGTGGGACGAGGACAGTTCTCCTTCCACTCTGTAGCGGAAGGACCTATCGGTAAGATAGTCGCGTATTATGTGAACTAGCCTATCGGAAACGCGGAAAAGAATTAACTTATGAATGAGCCCCGAGTGCCAGACCTTATCGAAGGCCTTGGCGACATCGAAAAAGACTGCCATTGTACATTTCGGTTTAGGTTTAATCGGGTACGGATTTGGATCCGGATCCTCATTGAATTTTGAGAAAATGTACTCCGTGAGGCGGTGTACTTGGTTTGTGCAGGAGTGTTCGGCACGAAATCCGAACTGCTCAGGTGGCAACAGATCTAACTCTGATATGGAAGCTTGGAGACGGTTCAGAAGGAGCCGCTCGTACAGTTTCCCTAACGTGTCTAACAAACTGATAGGGCGATAGCTATCGGGAAGCGTAGCTTTCTTGCCGGACTTGTGAATTCCTATCACTACGGCCTTTTTCCAGACGGCTGGAAAGTGACCCTGGGACATGGCCGCATTGAAGATGCAGACCAATAGAGCTATGATACGATCAGGAAGGAGCTTGAGAACCTCGTTCCTGATCCCATCGGGACCTGGGGACTTCCTAAGTTTAAGACGCTTGATGGCATCCGAAACTTCCTCGAATGTAATGGGGGTTAGGGTATCCGCCGGTGGAGACGCGAGCGCGTGCTCTACCGATGACTCGATCGATTCAATATGTACGGTGTCAGTATTGGTTGTGTTCGGTGAACACTGCTTTTCTAAGCTCGCGGCGAGTGACTCCGCCTTGTCTAAACTATCGAACGCGGGAGGCAACCCGGGGCCTCTATCGAGCGCGGGCATAGGGATCATCTCGTCTGATTTGACAGACCTAACTAGCTTCCAGTACGCCAGGTGGGACGGCTGGATTTTTTCCAAAAACCGATTCCACCTTTCATCGCGGATTTCTGAAATACGGGCCTTAACTTGTTTGCGTAAAGATCGCAATCGGTCGCGGTTATCTCTAGACGGGTAAGTGTCGTGAGCTCGAGTCGCGGCGTTCTTTTCCGTGATCAACGCCTTCACGTCGTCCGGGAGTATAAAGCGGCGATCGTTCACCGCTTGCACCTCTCTCGAGGTCTCCCTGACGGCGATCTGAAGGAAGTTGACCAGGGAATCGATGGCCAAATCCGCGTCAGCTTTAGACACCAACACGTCCGGAATTCTGTCTAATATATCCGATGTTAAATTGTCTTTAATATATTCAACTAACTTTTTGTAATCGGCCACCCTTACCGACGGAGGGGTGGTGTCGTCTGGACTTCCTAACTGCATTACTACCGGGCGGTGATCGGAGTCAAGTTCGTGTACAACATGTATGAGTTGTAACCGAAGCGTGACGTTCTTAAGAATTGCAATATCTAAAACTGTCGGACGACAGTTGTCCTGATAATGGGTCGGTTCCGGAGGGGCTATGACGTCAAACGCGAGAACGCCGACTAGTTTGTCGAGAATCTTCCCGTTACGAGAAGTCCTCGGACTGTTCCAGATGACGTTACCGCTGTTGAGGTCCCCCGCTATAATGACGGAGTCACCTAATCTGAATAGCGCCTTTAAATCGGATTTAAGCAGTACCTTATTCGGCGAAAGGTACGCGGATACTAACACGACATCTGGATGACCGGTCATCCCTAGCTTGCAAACTGACACCTCCATATTGGATAGAGCGGGTGGATCCATCGGCATGCAATACAACGATCGTTTATAATAAATTAACGTGCCACCCCCGCGGGTGACTCGGTCATTTCTGACTACGTTATAATTCGCGATTCTCGGACTTTTCATTTTTGGTTTAAGAAGCGTTTCCTGGACGAGGAGAACGTCAATCTGTCTTTCGCGCAAAAAGGCAGCTACTTGATCGCGCTGTGCCCTAAGATTCCTCGCGTTAAAAAACGAGAGTGAAAGACCGCGCGGTTTAATTCTATTCATCGCCGAGAATTCTATTTGAAATCTAGATCAGGCGTGGATCGGGAGAGGCGCTGCAACGTTGCAGCGATGCCCTGGTATTGGGCGAGCACGTCGAGCCGGCCCAAACCTGTCTCTGCCTTGAAGGCCACGCGGAATGCGAGGACCTCTTGGAGATCGTGCTCCTTGAGCAGTTTAAAGACCCAGTCCTCCGCGGATTGCTCCGTAGAGTGGGCGGGGGCAGCACGCGCCGGCCGCGCCAGTGGTGGGCGAGCCTGCGGCTTGGGAGCCTCAGGCTGGGGTCGGGGGGCCCAGGGGGCCAGAGGGGCCCGCCCAGGTTGCGGTGCGCGCGGCACGGAAGGTGGCGCGCGCGTGATGGGCGCAGGCGCTACCGGGGCGCGAGAGGCGCCCGGCAGGCCGGGGAAGGCCTCCACGGACATGAGAGGTGGAGGCGGAGGGCGGGCGGCGGCCGCAGGTGCCCTGGACACCTGTCGTGCCTGCCGGGGGCGTTGCGTGCGCGGTGCGCGGGGACAGCCGCGATAGTTCGCGGGGTGACCCGTGTTACCGCAGAGTACGCAGCTGGGAGGTTCGGGAGTGCCGGCCGTGCGCCCGCACTCCTTCGTGGAGTGATCACCCAGGCACTTGACGCACCTAGGGCGGAGGTGACAGTTACGGGCCGAGTGCCCGTAACTCTGGCAGTTGTGACACTGCGATGGGGTGTTGGTCTTTCGCGGGGGCTCAACAGTGATGCCGTTGAGGCCGCAGATGGAGGTCAAGTTGAAAATTGACTTGCCCTCTACTGAGCGGTCGAGGAGTACCAAGACCATATTGTAGGGGGCGCGGGTGCGGGGGTGGTACATGCGATGTACCTCCCGGACCGGAAAATCACCCTCCATAAGGGAAACGATGACATCTTCTACCGAAATTTCGGCAGGGACGCGGCGGAGTACTACTCTGAGGAGGCGTTCCTCCTCGAGAGCGTATGTGAAATACGCCAACTTCGATTCCCGAAGGAATTTAGTCAGCGCGCGAAAGTCGGTGCTGGTCGGGACCTTTACTTGGATGCCCGCCTGAACGTTCAAGGCGGACGTATAATTAATTTTGAGTTGATTAAGCCTAGTGGAGATAAACATCCACTGCGACTTATCTTGTATCGTCACTGGCGGCGGTGGGCGCGGCTTTTTTGCTGTGGGTTCTGCGGAACCCGAGGCTTGGCTCTGAGGGAGCGAGACGGAGACAGGTTTGGCTCCGCCCCCTAACGGTCTTACGCGTGCCGGTATAGCCGCGTTTTTATTATGCACCCGGGTGCCCTCTATCGGTTCGTCTGTACGAACTTGCTTGGTCTGTGAAACGCAACCGTTCTGCAAGACGCCTATAATCGGAGAGAGACAGGTACATGACAGCTTAAAACTACTTATGAAAATATTACATTATGTAAGTCTACCTACATATATCACATTCTCACTATTAAATAACTAATATAATCTAAACTAAGAAAACAGGTTAAGTACTCGGGAGGTAAAGAAAAAACCTTTAGAGTAGGAGATAAAGTATTAGTAAGTAATTACAGGAGGGGAAATAAGTGGACTTCGGGACATGTACATGGTAGGATAGGCTCTAGACATTATTTAATTGGTAAGGAAAACGAACCACTCTTGAAAAATAATGTCTAGAGCCTATCCTACCATGTACATGTCCCGAAGTCCACTTATTTCCCCTCCTGTAATTACTTACTAATACTTTATCTCCTACTCTAAAGGTTTTTTCTTTACCTCCCGAGTACTTAACCTGTTTTCTTTGTTTATTGTGTATTCTTTCTTCTATAATTCTATCCCCTTTTAAGAGATCCAATCGCGATATCAGTGGCCTACGTTGTAGGAGCATGGTGGGAGAAGTACCTGTTGTACTGTGCTCCACGTAACGGTATGCCATTAGGTAATTCTGTATAGCGGCATCTAGATCACATCCATCTTTCATGGATTTTGCAATCGCTCGTCTACATAGTTTGACTGCTCCCTCTGCTGCTCCATTAGAGGAAGGGTGATAAATTGAGGTAAAAGTTAACTGAATTCCATTATTCTTCATAAATTGAGCGTATTCCTTGCTTCAAAATGGCGGACCATTATCCGAAACGATCTCTTTAGATAAACCAAAACGTGCAAATGTCTCTCGGAGCACTTTAATTACGCTCTGAGCTGTGGTTCGATTCATATAAAATAATTCGATCCATTTGGTGGTAGAATCTATGGTAACCAATAAGGTTTTCCCATGGAACGGTCCTAAAAAGTCAACATATAAGTGTGACCAAGGATTACTTAAATACGGCCAGTTTAAACGCCTTTTCGAACGTAATATTGTCTTCCGCAAAGAGTTATTGTCTAATAAATTCGTTTCTCAACCCACAAATAAATTGCACACAAATTTACCATAAGTTCATAGCTCTCACTCCCTATTAAAGTGATTAATGTAGCCACTTTTAGTCCTTGCTGAATATCATTGACCAGAAAATACTGTTCGAGCCTATCAATATATAAATCTCAGTTGTCATTGACAAGGTCAAAATGTCCTATTTTACCAATGGCCAATTTTTTTTTCGTGATCTATTCATAAAACACGTAAATATTCGTCCAGGAAACGCTTACACAACACTGCACTAACGTAAGTCCGTATCCAGCTCGTCGCCAGTGATATAAATGTCCAAAACCTTATATTTTAGGGAGCTTAATGAAACACAACCGTACTGCAAGACGCCTATAATCGGAGAGAAACAGGTACATGGCAGCTTAAAACTACTTATAAAAATATTACATTATGTAAATCTACCTACATATATCACACTTTTTTATTTTTTATCGATTGTAAAATATAGGAATCCCACGAACATTATATTTGTATATTATAAAGACTGTGTCATACGTTCCAGCGCATAGGTATGTATCTTAATATGTCCAAAATGCGTTTCTATCTTCGTCTATAAAATATAAACTATTCAAAATACCACAGAATAGAACAAATGTATACCCTGATTAAATTTGTTTTGTTCATGCCAGAACAAACATCGTAATCAAAATCGACCAAAAAAGACACAAAAGATGATAGCGTTAAGTAATTTATGATTAAAACTAACTGCGTATCCAACAATTTATTACAATATAGAGTTTAGACAACAAATTTTATAAAGGCAACAGAAAATTAATTCTCTTTGATTTTTTTTTATAGTAGCACGGCAAAATGACTGCAATGTGCCTGATGGTAAGCACAGTACAATCCAAAAACAATGGCGACCACCGAGTGACACACTGTCCATCGCCGGTCGCCGCTGTCATGCCGGCCTGCGAAAAGCTGGATATGCACAGGCTGATCCCGAAACGCGACCCGCAGAAGCGAATCACTATGACGGACTTTTTCGCCATATACATTGTGGTTGTGACCCAGTCAGGCTGTAAAACCCTACCACCCCGCTATCGCCATTACCTCGTTCGTTATTCAGCAGGGTGCACCACGTGCAGGTGAGGTTGGCTTGGATGTCTCAAGTCTTAGATGTTATTTGACACCCCTTACACTCCTTACACCCCAAAATAATAAAATATTACGTAATATGATACAAAAACAGTTAAAGTTACATTTAGATATTAAACTCAAAATTGTAAAAATAGCACAAAACACATAGTATATTCCATGAGAACTATGAATACTTGTAGAAATATCTTCTATGATGAATACATAATCCTAACAGTTGTTCAGTGATCACAATTCGTCCATAATTGCGACACGGCAATAATCTTCATGAATTATGACGAACAGAGATCTATAAACAAAGTTTTCAACTAGTCCAAGATAAGGAAAAAAGCTATAAAGCTCGCCAATAGCTACTAAACAAAAACAAAAAAACTTCCGTTGACAAACGAAAAAGGAAGATGCTAACTTTTTTCCGTCTGCCTATTTATGTATATATAACTTTAACGAGTCGTTCTCTATAATTTCTGCCTCCACCATTTGATACATAAAATAATTACAGGTTGACAAAGAAAAATTCGCGAATTCTCTTATATGCAACAAATTATATAGTTAAAAGTAAATCGGTAAATAATTGCTAGCAGTATGATTTGTTGCAATTTCTTGGACCATTACATATTTACTATAGTAATACAATATAAAATTAATTAGAATAGAGATTATTGAAACAATCGACAGAAGCATAAATCTAACTTTTATATTTAAATTATCACAGATACCTCTTTAACGTTAGTACAGAAAAAGGACAATTAAAAAAAACAACATGGAATCATTTATCCTATGCTTATCAAAATAAATTTGCTGTCAACGCGAGGAGAATCAGAGGTACAACAAATATTTGATATAAGAAAGATACATCCATAACATTCACTTGATTTCAAACGACAATAATTGAATCGTCGAGTCTTGGAAGCAGCTTAATACAAACAGGGTTGGAAAAATAATCATTTTCTTTTACGTTCAAAGAGCAATTTTCTCTAGTAGCCTTGGGAATATTTTAAAATGAATTTTCTTTTTACATAAATTCTTGTATCTAGATAACAAAGCTACGGACAACTTTTATTAAA
The DNA here is from genome assembly GCA_015888305.1 of Antheraea pernyi. Taxonomy (NCBI): domain Eukaryota; kingdom Metazoa; phylum Arthropoda; class Insecta; order Lepidoptera; family Saturniidae; genus Antheraea; species Antheraea pernyi. The sequence continues at coordinate 1,137,004 of MU158827.1, read as the reverse complement.
ATGTACCATATAACACACCAGACGTGTACCGCTGCTTACTCCCGTTTGATTTTTAAATTTTTGAATTATTGTGCTGATAAGTGAAATTAAAAATATTTCGTATAAAATACGTCTAATACGTAGGATGCTCATAAACCGAACAGCATGGTACTTCGCTGGCATAGGCATTCACAGTTCGGCTTTTATCGGTATTATTCCGTCCTCGTCGGGCGGCTAATCCGCCTTCGCTTCCCGATACCCCGAGCTGTACCACACCCAGCACCTCCGCTATTACTTACTTTTTACTAAGCACGTATTTTACCTTACGTTTTTGTATAAATTGTTCCTGCTCTTAAACGTCGTAGCATGATATCCTTTCGCAACAAATAGGCTATAAAATGTAAAAGAATTTTTGAAATCTGAATAATAACTTCGGTGATAAACGTGTTCAATGAAACAAAAAGCAAACGATCTCTTGTAATTCATAATATGTAGTATGATGTGTTTCTATAAGACTAGCAGATTAAAATTAATCGCATATTTAAAATAAGGTACTCATATGAACCATAATTGTTGAATAGGCACGGCTGGGCCGGCAGATATCGATCCGATGTTCCCTAGTTCTCACGTTGGAATATATCAACCAACGGTCCCAGATACCAACGAATTTGTCGAAAATTTAACAACTCAATATTAATTAAAATTATTATTGTATGACAGCGAAAATCTCGTGAGGGAATGTTCTCGTAGTGTTATGAACCTATAATGCTTCTGAGAGGTCGAATTCAATAAATCCCTTGCTCCGAATTTTGGCTTGATATGATGGCTTGATATTTGTATTAACCCCTTAACAGGCAGCAGGACAACAACCGGCTGTTTATTACTATCGTTGTGCATTAAAATATAAGTTTTCGGTGAATAGCGGAAATTCTTATTCATAATATCCATCAGTCTAGGCTTGATTGACCCTTTATTTTAATGTCATTTTACAGAAAGCCTTTACTATTCTCTACGGTTGTAAAATAATACAGATTTTATTCCTTGTTGTAGTCATTATTACTTAAAAATTATTATTAATATTTTTTATAATTAACTAGCGGGCCCGGCAAACGTTGTCCCATCCTGGTAATAAAAAACCTTAACAAACGTTATACCTAAACCTTATTCACGAACCACTTTATCTATTGGTTAAAACCGCATGAAAATCCGTTCAATACTTTTTGAGTTTATCGCGAACAGACAGATAGACAGACAGACGTGACAGAGAACTTTGTTATATAATATGTAGTGATAGTTTTCAACGTTTGACAACAATGTCCAAAATATGACATGATGTGGCCTAAGTGCCTGTGCGCACTACGGTTTTTCACCGCATAAACTATTTACGCAAATTTTGTAACATATGGAATTGTATGGAAGCGCGCATTAGTTAATTCCGGAGGTGCGGGAAAGAAACCGCAAATCATCGCAGTAGCCCTCGAACTACGGAGATGGAATGTCGTTGGTGCGTGTTTTAAATGTAGAGGGTACTTATTCTCAAAATCAGCTGTTGGAACACACCTATAGGTGTTGGCGACTGATTTTCTACTTCAATGTGGTGGCTAGCTAGGCGGACTTAGATAAGACCCAACTACCATGCTATTGTATCAGCACGGTATTTTCCTTCGCCAAAAACTACGTCTCATTCCCGTCTCGAACCTACATCGATTAACGCGTTATCCGAGAATGTTAACTACTGAGTCATTGTCCCTTCAGATAGGTATTATAAAGTCTTCTATTTATATTTGAGTTATTTTATCTAAAGAAATAGTTTTATTTTTGGCAACCAATGTTCTAGATTATTACTGATATTAATAAATAAAATAAAAAGCCTTATATTTCGTGGAAACAAATCAACATTTTTTTTTTACATAGTTTAAATTCTTATCCTAACTTAAGTAGCTTATGTTTCTAATTTTAAATGTAAATACTTGTGTGTTATATTTCCAGAACCCCTTCTCGGTTGAAGGCCTCCTCCAGGGATTGCCATTGTTCTCTATTTTGGGCTTTGTCTATCCAGTGGCGACCAGCTAACTTGACTATCTCATCTTGCCACCTCGTAAGAGGTCTGCCTCTGTAGCGTTTACCCATAGGGTACTGGCCCATAGTGTCACCTTCTACGTCCATCGCCCGTCTTGCAGACGTGCCACATGTCCGGCCCACTTCAATTTGAGTCTTAAAGAGTGTTTTAAGATGTCAGTCGCATTGGTTATGTTTCTGATATTCGTGTGTCCTATTTTTTGTACTTTTCTAATGTTGAGCATACTTCGTTCCATACTACGTTGACATGAAGATATCTTGCTTCTTATCTTTGAACTGAACTTCCATGTTTGACAGGTGTAAGATAAGCATGGTAAAAGGCATGCGGTCATGACTTTTGTTTTCAATTGAACTGCCATATTGCTTTTGAATATCTCTTTTAGGCTCCAATATTTTTTCCAAGTGAGTTGTATACGTCGTTCCATTTTATGCTCATTACTTTTCCTGTCGAAACTGATTTGCTGTCCTAAGTATATATATTTGTCTATATAATCGAGTGTATTATTGTCTACTGTGATTGCCGTTTTCACTATGTTATTTGTCATCAACATCGTTTTAGTTAAATTCATCTCTAAGCCTACTTCTTTACTATATTTGTTTAGTGATTGTAGCATGGATTGAAGTTGAGCACTCGATTCCGATAGGAGAACTATATCGTCTGCAAAACGGAGATGGGTCAGGTGTTTCCCGTCAATATTTAGTCCACATTTCTTCCAGTCCAGTTTCCTTATTATATGTTCCAGGATAGCAATGAACAGTGTTGGGGACATTGGGTCGCCCTGTCTGACGCCTCTCTTTATGGGAAACACTGGGCCGACTTTTTCCAATTTTACTCTGCCTGAACTATTGCTATAAATATTCTTGTTAATCTGTATATATTCTTTATTGACCCCCTGCTCGTCTAGCGTCTTCTAGATACTTGAGTGATTAAGTTACTGATATTATCGAATAGGTAATATAATATTACAAGTTTCTTGTGATACTTTCAAGATGTACTTTCAACAAAGAAGATAGCGGTATCCTTGTCAGAACTTTAGGGAATTTGGTGGTATCTCAGAATTCTAGGTCCGTAGTATTATTTTCCATCGATACACTTGTGCACAATAACCTAATTATATTACGTATAATTCTACCGGTATTACAAAATAGAATAGAGTCTAATAACACAAGATTATGAATAAAATACAAAAGCCACTACATGAGAGATAAGATACAATCTAAGATTCCGATATACACGTATGAATTTGTGAATCATGCAATTTCGATTGTATGGTTCACAAATGTATATATGTATGAAAAACTTAGAATAGTTAGCTAGGTCAGACGCGACTTTTCTCAGGTAACAGCCCAAGCCGAGGTGTGCGTGCACCCTTGTGTATATTACCTAAAAACCAAATCGGCTGAGTGCCCTAAGCGCTCGGCCTTAGTAGTCCGGTGAAGCTGTAAAGACCCTGTCGGGTTAATAGGGTAGTCATTTCGAAAAAAAAAATCTACGATCTCGCCAAAAACCCCATTATATAATTTCTTAAAGTTTATTTTTGCGCCAAAAACGCAATCAAATTACTTACATTTGTAACATTTTTGACAACATAATTAACAATTTAAAACGTGACTAAATTTACAAAAGTAATATGTAATCTTATCTTATCAAAAATTTATAGGTCGCCTAGGTGTTTAGGTGTTGCGTGACTCGAAAACCTAGGTTATCTAGAGCATCTTCAAGGCAATTTAGTATACGTGCGTACTTTAAAAGTCACGTGAACTTTTCAAATTAAAGTTTTATAAGTATTTTGTTAATTATATTAATTGGCTATAAAAATAATGATAAAGTTCAGTTAATAAAATTTTAAACCTACAAAAAATTGTGAGGTTTTATGAAACCACAATGCAAGTTAAACTTTTTTTCGGATTAACTGAAAATTTTCGGAAAATAATTCGATTTAGAGTGTTACAATCGCGGTTTTAATTGTTAACTTAATAATTTGAAAGTGGAAATGATAATGGCAAATTAATAGTAGATAAGGTATCCATCTATAAATTTTAATTTTAATTTCAACCTTCGTATTAGAGTACGGTATACATAATAAGAACAATCACTCAGATGATAGACGCATTTCAAAACCTGAGCACAATACTTATTTATATAATTGAATCATTTTGAATTGAGCCATGGGCACCGCCTTGCTGGCCTTGACTGCTCTGCCGAGCGCCTTTCACTTTATCCCTACTCCGCGGCTGTAATACGACATGCGATAGATGGAAGAAAAAATTTGAGACAATGGAAAAAGTTTCACTTTAATATTAATATTTATCAATAATTTTATCATAAACTAACTACCCGATCTGGCTTATGGGTAATTGTGAACAAAAGTTAGGTAACCTAAAAGGTATAAATAAGGACTCTATTTTCAGATTTAAGAATAAAAAAGTAAACAACATTCATAAACCAATTAAAATTTGATTGTAAGAAATGCTTATAAGGAAATTCATAGGAAAACTGTACGGGCGAACTACGATGCGGAACATACAATGAAAATCAGATGCAGGAGCTTCGACCCCGCCGCTGGGGTCGACGACATCACGAACTGTGCACAGAGCGTGTGCATCTCTATCTATAGGAAATAACGATGGAAAAGTTTGTATCTATAAAACGGATATGAACTGCACGTCTGTTTAGGCTTTATATACATTAGTAAAATACTAACGTTCAGAAATCTTAGTTTTAATGAACATTTAACCCATAACCTCTTTATTATCTCCTATTAAATGTTCCCAAATATATATGTCGGAACTGACGTTGGGGCCGGTAATTATAAAAGTATTACATCCTCCTTGTCATAATCCTGATGAATCACTCAAGACCATTCAGGTATTAATAATACAAGTAATATACTATTAAATAAACGTATTCTCTTCAGACATACAAACGAGAACGGTCCGGCCTTCCGGGTGAGAATATATCCCATTCCTTTTTTTTCGAACTGACTACGCTATTGGCCTGAACAGGCCTTTATAGCTTCACCTGACTACTAAGACGAGCACTTAAGGTACTCAACCGATTTTATTTTTGCTACCAGCTCAAGGGTGCACGGCATACCTCGATCTATCCCGGTTAATCGCCGAAACAGCTACACTGATATTGATGAAACTTAATGACAGATGGAAGACTCTTCAAACTATCGTATAAGCTCGCATATTAATATGATTTTCCTTACTGGCTAGGCAATAATGATAAAATTTAACAGGGCTAACTTAAACCACGAAATGTTTATATGAGTTACTTAAGAATCATAAATTACGATTTCAAAAATAAGGACATGAAGCAATTCATGAAAACGAACCAATATATTATTTTTCTGTTACTGCATTTATAATCTGAGTATTACTTATTTATCTTTCGCGTTCTTGTCACTGTAATTTAAGGCTGAAGTAGCTTTTATAAATATATTTTATTTCAGCGCCTTCACTTACAATAAACTACCTAGAAAATACAACCCTGCCTCACGTTCTTAAAATAAAAACTGGATTTTTCAATCTCCGGGAAAACGTCGCTTACTAAGTTTTTAAATTACGTAGCTGTTTCCTGAGTAATTTTCAAATAGAAGTAAATATATTAAGGTTACAAACGTGTTTCAATAGTACATGCTGTTGCGGCCACGTAAATAGTCAATTAGGAAAAATAGTGTCAGCGAGGGTGGGAGCATTTTGTTTGTCGATTGCCCCGGCACTTATGATACCGGATCAGTTCGATCGCATACCATAGAAGCGCGTACGCCTAAAAGGAATCGCGCGCTCCTTGTATCGCCATAATAATTTTATGGTGGTAGAGCCACGCTGAAACTATTACTGGTTTCAGCATGAATGGGTCGGCTCGCCCGGAGTAGTACCACCCTCTCATAGAAAACCGACGTGAAGTAACAGTGCTTGCATTGTTGCGTTTCGTTCGGTCAGTGAGAGCGCCGGAGACCCACCTCCCCTCCCCTCTCCTCTCTCCTCTCCCTCTCCCTCCTCTAAACCCTTCCCCACAAAGGGTGGCAACGCACTTGCGACTCCTCTGGTGTTGTTAGTGTCCATGGACGGTGGTGATCACTTAACATCAGGTGACCCACCTGTTCGTTTGTCACCAATGACATAAAAAAAAAGACCTATTTTGTACCATCACAATTCGTCGGCGCCGATCACCGGCATCAAACCCCAAACCAACCGGTGAGTGATCACAACATTCGCTACAAGCTCTCGCTGACCTCATGACGTGTGACGTGAGAATGGCGTGAAAATACGTAACAGTAGCGATTTATGTCATAAATCGATTGTAATTCATGAGGATAATAATACCTACCAGTTTTATTTTAGAAACATGGCATTCGATGTAGTAAAAACTATTTTAGTAAAATATTTAAAAAAAACATACGTATTGTCACAAATAAAATTTGCACCGTTACAACATTCCGTTTATGACTGTACTTTTTATAGGACCACAAAAATGTTAATGAATGTACCCGCTAAAATAAAGAAACTAAAGTCAAATAAAAGACATTAATTACGGAGTAAAATGTACCTTTAATTAAAAATGGAAACTTTCGTCTACCTAAAAGTTGCCGTTTTTAAAATCTACTTTTAAGGAAAAATGGTTACTTTTATAATAATCATTTTACATAAACTAAGCAGTACCTAAGTAGAGTAAGATTGATGTTAATATGTGTTCAACTGACATACTATTGTATTCCCCCTTCACTTGGGGCTTACGAAGTCCCCTTAGAGAACAATAGTATCATGTATTACATGAGAATTTCACAAAGGACCACTACTTGTTTCAAAAGCAAGCTAAAGAGATAATATTGAATTTATTATGAATTTTGAATTGGTTCTTAGATTTAATTATTAATATATACAAAGATATCTTATTTTTTAGAATACTGATCTGTTAATTCTAATAGATTTAATCTTTTTATTGTCATTCGTTCAGTCATTGATTGTTTGAAATCATTTAGTGTACTCGATTATCTATTATACTCTTTTACTTAGTTCTCGATTTTATATCTCTCGATTAGTCATTTTCTAGATTTTTAATTATATTAATGAACTATAAAAAATAAAAACCCATTTTTTAAACCATACTTCAAGAATACCAGCTTTTTAAGTTACATTTAGAAGTACACGTCTCCTTCGGGCAGTAGTATTTGACACTTACGTGACGTAGTCACGTGGAGCTGTAAAGAACCGTTAGGCCAACAGCGTAGTCAGTTCGAAAAAAAATACACTTGCGTGAAGTTAATGTAGCACATAGACAACGACGAATGGGAATGATAATTTAAGCTTTTATTTTTTATGATATTTTTAATGATAATTTAAAAAATTGTAGGTGTTAGGGTAGAGCTTCGATCATATTGTTGATTGAAGGGGTAGAGCCATGCTGAAAATATTACTGGTTTCAGTATAAATGGGTCGGCTCGCCCGGGGTAGGACCACCCGACCCACATAAACACCGACGTGAAGTAATAACAGCGCTGTTGCGTTTCTTTTTTTTTCTCGAACTGTCTACGCTATTGACCTAGCAAGGTCTTAACAGCTTCACCGGACTACCACTGTTGAGTTTCGTTCGATAAGTGAGAGCGCTAGAGGCCCATTTCCGTTTCCCCGTCTCCTCCCCCCAAACAAGGGCTGGCAACGCACTTGCGACTCCTCTGGTGTTGCTAGTGTTTATGGACGGCGGTGATCACTTAACATCAGATAACCCAACTGTTCGTTTGCTGCATATGATATGAAAAATAAAAATTAAAGCAATTTTATATAATCTTTTTATATTATGTTTTTTTAAGTTTATAAATCAAAATAGGATGGAACCCGGGAAATAATCATTCACGTAACAGCGTTGTAGTGTGGCCAAGTTCTAATAAAAAAATACATTCCTAGAGATTTTAATTTAGATAAATTTCCGTAGAAGTTCACGCCTTTGAATTCGAATAAATTTCTTGGAAGACCGAAATCATATTTACAAGAAAGTCGCAGTCACTTACTAGTCACCAAAAAATAAACGACTATCTCAATAAATAACGATATGAGTTCTCAGAATAAGACTAGGAAAAATTTCTATTTATTTCCCGTACAAATAGACTTCAGTGTTAATAAAGATATTTACTGACACAATATATATTTATTAGACACCCACTCGCAGTTTCCATCAGGTAATATTGTCGTCAATCTTTTACGCAATAAGGTCGAGATTAAACGAGCTCCATTCATCTTCATCTCAAAGACTCTATGCCGGCGGCGAAAGATTTATTTGACTATAAAATTTAGTTAAGACCCTTTCTATAAATAAAACTAGCATACTTTTAAAGCTATAATTTTGAGTATATCTTCAAACCCATAATAATTACGAACTTTTACATGTTTTCGACGTATATAGAGTCTTAGTTTTTTAAGGCAATAATATTGATGTATATTTTAATAATACCCTATACTTAGTAATGTCATGATCGCTAACACTAATTGACACATACTAGGATTTTGTTATGTCATTTTGTATGTACACACTATATAAGCCGCAACTACAATAGGTACAACCCAACCAAATAAGAGCAAAGAAACCCATGCCGCCACTCTTCGCCACGCTACAGAATGTCTCTGACCTGTGTCAGAGGGAAAAAGGGAAGATAAAAAAAAAATCAAAAATAATACAATTGCGAAGAATTAATGCAAAGAAATAAAATATTTATTAGCTATATGTCGTCATAAATGCTTGAGTTATAATAAAACCAGCTTCGTTGTTTTAAATGTAGTTTTGACCTATTCCTGTATTAGGGAACAGCCTATTTTTTCTAGATTAAAAGTACTGTATGACGCTTCCTGTGCTCTTTACAATTTGTATGCATTTTATGATGAACAATTGAGTACTTAAGGCTTAAAAACGTAACAAACAATTTCACATTCACATTTATAATATTAATTATAATTACGATTAAATAACGTAAGCATTACAATCGTTCACGTGAACACTCAAACAGCTAACATTGTGTACGCGTTGTAACTATAAAATTCTTCAGAAAGTTATAGAGTCGACTTTATATTCTTACTTTCGCAGGTCACCTACTTCGGTGAAGGGGCAAGTCAAAGAAGCTTATTAATACGTAAGTAGCTTACAAACGTTGCTGCAAATTACTCCCGAAATAGCACATCTTCATTTTAACTACGAGTTTCAATTTAAACGCGAGTTCACTTTAATCCCTAAGGTCATAAAACTGAACCTGGCCGGATATTGTAGCCAACATGTAAGGAAACTCCTTATTTCTTCAATCTCTAGACGTTATTCGAGACGGAAATTTATATTATTGGGAGCTATAACGCATAACGCTTATTCCTTACGTGACGATTTCTACTAATCAACCCCTACTGAAATCCGTCTTATGCAAATTCGTTCCAAAAAAAAATGCCGCTAAAATGTTTATGGTGTGAAATAGAAAACAAGATTACAGTTCGCCTCGTGCTAAACAGTTACCACCTATTCAACCCCAATAACATCACAGTTTTGAAGCTATTCATACTGAGATTACTACATCTGGGAGACTAGTTGGAACGTCTCATGTAGCAATATTTGTATCCTACCCAACCTTTTACATTGTGGTGGTACTTTTAATAAGCCTTCCTGGTTAGCTATCAACCTCAGGATCGTTATCTGTCGGCAAACCCTTATGAGTGTATCCCAGTAGCTAGTAGTCAGTGCCTCTAGGTTATCGTATTTACCATCTTAGGCTACATCATTATTTTACGTTAGGTGAAATTGTGGTCAAAGATCAAACCTATGAAGTAAAAAAAACTAGAAGGACGAGCAGTAATGCTTACGACAAAAATAGATACTATAATTGAAACTCGCACAGGCCCTCTTATTCGTTAATTAACTGGATTAGAATAATTAATTGGTGATCGGGGACAAAATTGGGAACGAATATAATTAAGTTTTTCTTTTTTACCTTAGTTTTCTAGTTTGACAGAAACGAATTCAGTAGGCAGCATGATTTGCATAATGACTTCTATCGTTTAACGGGGTACATGTTTGGACTTTTGGCCTTCTTACATTAAATTTATCTTAGGGAGAGTTCATTTTATTCGTTGTCAGCTAAGACCCAAAATTTTCTATAATTTTTGTGGTCTCTTTCTAATTAATAAAAAAATAAATATTTATTTTTCTAAACCATATAAACATAATTTTCATAGTCAGTGCAAAATTTACTTTCATATAAATTTTAATCTGCCACCATAATTGGTGCCTGCCTTCGTACAACATTACAAAAATACCGTTATTAAATTATATTAAGATACTTTTAAATGATTATTTTAAAAGACTATTGTTACAATCTTAATATCTGTGACCAATAAGTTAACGGGTTTATTTATTTTTCTTCAACTTTGGTTGTTTTGTAGCTGATATGATGAAATAAACAACACTGATATATCGATGCATTTAATAAAAGGCAGGGAAGTTGTATCGAATAACTCCTAGACTCGGAAACAAATTCTATATTAGCTAACGAAGGGATTCCAAAATATATCGTCTTTCGCAACTCTGAAACCAATAACGATTTATAATATGTATATATCTTATCTTATCGTATCTTATTGCCTCGCAATTGGTTCTTTATTTATTATTAATATATCTACATATAAAAACAATGTAAATCTATCGTGTCTGTACCTTTTCGATTTACGTGAAAAATATTGTTGCAGATTTTTAGAAATAAGTAACAGAATACATTTCTGTTGGCGCGCATTATATATTCAGGTTTCCGAATGCACAAGCATCCCTTCCGCCCACCTTCCTTCCTTCCAATCACTGTCACTTACGTCACGATCCTTACCGCGGACGCAACAAAAAACGATATCTCGCATAGTCATACGCAAGAATTACTAGTCACCGATCACTAATATTGTAGTTTGGTGTAAAAAGCGCATAGACGCTAAACCCAATATAGTGCATATTATATATCGCCGCGAATGAAGTGCATTGAAACCCGCGTCATCAACACCGGTGAGTCCGCAATCCGTTATTCCGCAACCCCCCCTGAACCAGCACCTTTACGCACAAACAATTTCAATCATTTTAAGCAATGTCTGTCTATCTGTTTGTATGAACACGCATCACTGCTAAAGTACTGAGTTCACAAAAAATATGAAGCATATCCTCAGGAGTAACTTAGTCTTTGTTTCATTAAAATCGGCCCACTCTATCAAATGTTATTGTGATTTGAATGACGGTTCGAGGTAAGTACGAGATAAAAGTAGTAATCTACGAGTATACCAATATTATTAAGTTTCTTTGTTTATTTGTTTGGTTGAACGTGATAATCTCAGGAACTACTCGTCCGATTTGAAAATGTATTTCAGTGTTAAATAGCTTATTTATCTAGAAAGGCTATGTACCATCACGCTAAGATCAATAATAGCGGAGCGCTAATGAAGAATGTTTCAAAATCGGGGTTTTTTCCATTTGAGAGCTTCCGCTGCGTGTTACCGTTAGCCCAAAGTAACTATTCCACGCAGACGAAGTCGCGGGTTGAAGCTAGTGCTTAAATAAAATTCATTTATTAATCTCTCTTTATCACAGGAGAAAAGTTTAACAAAGGAGAAAAAACTGGTTGACTCAATACCAATTTAAGTTACGTCTGAAATTCAATATTTATATTTAAAAGTACTTTTGAAATCGTTTTACATTTTGATGATAAATTTTAGAAAACGTTGTAAATAATTTAATTTCGTAAAGCCTAGAACTGTTATTGTCCAATCTGTGGGATATTTTGGCATGGTAATTGTTCTATGAATACAAATTACTCATTTTCGCGATAACGGGCTGAATATTTACGTCAATTTTCACTTTGTCATTCACGCTCTAAATGATTCTGTCGCGTCTACAATATTGGTGAATTGTGATTGGAATAAAAGGCATATCGAGTCTCGTTCTTACTGTGTTCTTGGGCATTTTTTATTCTGATATTATATACACTTGTTACCAGTCACTTGTGATTAGGGCTGTAAGCTTCAAATAATATCGATATATATACATTTAAAGAGATCATGAAAATATCGATAAATCTTCTTTACTCCTTACAGGTTTTAACACTTAATCACAATCACTTCACACACACAATAGCAATCACCTGATGTTAAATGATAACGTCAAATATGCCTAGAAGGTAACTGGTTTTCAAGTGCACCTGCAGATTCCACCTACAGATGCTTAGCGACATATTTTTAATTGAGAGCGGCAAATAGCCAGGCGGATCTAGAAAAAATCCTACCACCTACTATGAATTCAATATGTTATTTTTCTTCACTGAAAGGTACAGCCCAATCGTAATGATTCGAACCTACATCAATCGACGCGGTATTCGAACATACTAACCAAATAACCATGCTCTTAAAAAAAACATTTTTAAAGCGAATATGGTTATAAAATAAAATACGTGAGTGTATCAGTGTACACACGTAAGAAGTGAAACTTCTTTATGTCATCATTTTTCGAAAAATGATCTACTATATTTACAACTTTACAGAAATTGGTTAAATAAAGATAAATTAGATAAAGTTTAAGCAAAAGGCTTTTAATATTATAAACATGGATACAAATAATTCAATTATTTTACCTTATTGTTACAAAGATTATAATAGCATTTCATCAATTATATTTCATTAATTATAATAGAATTATTACTATTATTGTTATCGTTATTATATATTTTTGAAATGAATGGCTTATGATATATGAAATATATAGTTTACATTCCAGGGAATCTGATCATTGTGAGCGCACCTTTAGAAATAAACATGGCGCGTAACGGAAAAATGTACAGAAATTAAGATGGCGCGTAACCGAAAAACGTTACATACGTTTTTACATGCTCTAAAATTCCTCCCTACGTCGATAAAGAAGTTTCACTTCAAATAGCAAATTATAACAAGAATCATAAGTATTTACCAAAATGATATCAAATACGTTACAGAGCACAATAATAAAAATACAAAATATTTTCCCGCAACCATTCCGAAACCTCGTTACAGGCGTTGTAGTCTTCAAAAGATACAGTTTGCTGGCGCCAATATGGCGGCGATAGTTTTGACCTTGCATAATTAAAATGTAACAGTTATTGAAGTCAATAAAATAAAATATATTTTGTAATATCTACTAATTTACTATATCGATATTATCGTATCGTATCTTAAATTAGTTTAATTATCTTTATATATAAAATTCAGTGTATTGTGACTTAAAAGATTTTATTTTTATGGAGTAACCTGGATTGTGCTTAACTTAGCATGGTAGATGATACTGACGTCGAGATTTAGAATTTTAAGCAAAAGGAAGACGATTATATACAAAAGCGATAATAACTCAATTGTAACATATTAAGAGATTCCACCAATCGCACCAACCAATTGGAATTCCAATTCTGCACTTTCTATGAAGAAAAGCATCTTGATCTCTGATTCCTTTTTATAGCCCACCTGTAACCACATTTGTGCACAATAATCGGACTATATTACGTAGAATACCACCAATATTACAAGATATAGAATGAATTAACATAAGATTATGGATAAAATATAAAAGGAAAAAAAAAACAAAATAATATCTCGCCAAAAAGTCAAAGATTATTCGAAGTTGTTCTAAAGTTACATAATAAAATAATAATAAATAAAAAAATAGTTGGCTATACTGAACTTGAAAACGATAGAAGAATCTAGAGCAGACAATTATCATATTGAATACTCTTTCAGATATAAATGTGTTCCCTTTCGTTCTATAATTATAACATGGAACACTTTGGTCTGTTTCTAGTTCACTGAAGCGAAATAACATTACAAACTGTGACAGACGATATACAGGTATTATATAATAAGTATTTCACAGCATATCTAATATTGAATAGAATGTAGTATTCTAGATAGTTTTATATTAGAAATTGCAGTATTGTCGTGTTCCGTCCACGGGAAAGACGTCATATTGTGTGTTATTGTTGAGTGAAGTTTATTTCAACGGCATAAGTTCTAATTACTTCTCTGCCCAAGAAAATAATTGTCTTAAAATAAAACATGAATTCCTAAGACATAATAACTTCTCTTAGTTAAGTGTCAAATATTAACAAGGAAGTGTTTGACAGTGGCAGTTCAGAAATAGAATTCTTAAGGCCTTAATATCAGCGCAAGAAATCTTTATATAATGTTTATTAGGTCCTTACCTATGAGGTTCTCGTTTAACACAGAAAAATATCAAACGCTTTTTCTTATTACGTATATATTTAATTAATCAAAGTACTGGTAATTATTTTGGATACAGATATGCGTTTTTAATAAATGCTTTAATAGATAGAGAAAACCTCTGGTAAAACAATCCTAACGAAAATAACATCGGCCGACATCATTTTCCTTGTTCAAGTTCTGATTATTTTTTTCCTCTAATTTGGTAGTGCTGATCACGAAATTATACCTCATTTTATCGTAACACATCAGGCTTTTAAAAAAGTTAAGACATTGGCTATTTTAAATTTTTTGATTAAAATTGATTAAATTTTAGATTTTGGCGCTCTTTTCTCGAATCGTGCGACCTCTCGTTAGGAAATATATTAGTTGCAACAACGACACGCCCATTCGAAACAGGTTACATGCAAATAAAACTCTACAGTTACTTTGTTTATAAACTTTTTACTGAAATTAGTGTGTTTATTTTTAAAAAATTCTTACGTTTTACTTTTAGTGTTGAATAAATTTTATATATGATTTGTTGTTGAAAAATTGTTAAAACAACAGAATGTCTTCAAGAAAGTGTCATAATAATGCGGATACATTTTGTTATATTTATGACTTTATGACTTCAAAGCAAAAACAGAAAATCACTGAATTTGTTGAAAATTCGTATAATGCTTATTTTGGCTTCAAAATACAACTAAAACCGTGGACTCCGCAAGTTTGTACTATTTGTGTTGAACAATAAGGAAGGAAGGAAGGAAGGAAGGAATAAGGAGGCCATCGTTCGCCAAGCCTGTTCGCTGCCAAGCATGGCTGAAACCAAGCTCGGCAGCGATAAGTCCGTTCCCACCGCCACCGCCAGAATGCGGCGCTGCGCCCCCCACGCAGCACACTCAGACAGAGTGTGCTGCGCGGTATCTTCGACAGCGCCGCACTCGTGGCAGGCGGTGGTCGGCTCCCTGCGTGCGATCCGGTACAGGTACCACCCGAAACAACCGTGTCCGGTGAGTACCTGCACCAGTCGGAACGTCAGGGAGCCCCACTCCCTGGACATCCACTCCCGCAGGACCGGGCGGACGGCGTCCACGGTAAACCGTCCAAACCGCTCGTCTGCCAGGTCCTGCTGCCACCTTTCGACGGCGTCTCCTCTGAGACGCCGTCTCTCCGCCTCAACCTCCCTGGGAGCCGGAGGCTCCTCCCTTCTTTTCCTGTATCGTTACCTTTTCGTGTATGAGTTCACGGCGGCGAGAACTCCTGCTTCCAGCTCCCAGGGCAGGGAGTAGACCTATGATATAGAGAAAGCAGACAAATCATATTGATGATTGTTATTTTTGCTGTACAAATGTGAAAGGTTTCAATGCTAAAAATAAAATAATCTACGCAAATGTATCTTCAGTTACACGGCCGATTCCACATGGTCCAGACATGCCAGTGCCCCTTCCAAGCTCAATATCTGATCTTAGTTCAACATCATCAGAACAAAATTTACAGCGTCAAGAGTCGACGGAAGCTTCTGAACCAATTTTAAATCAACCACAGAAATTTACTCAAGGTGAATTTAATGATTTAGTTAGAGATCTAAATCTTTCTAAAGAATCTGCTCAACTTCTTGGATCTAGACTTCATGCAAAACATCTGTTAGCTCCAAGGTCGATGGAATGTGAATATGATGGCTGATTACTGCTGGTCACTGACACGTGATATTACTGAAGATACTCACAAAAAAACTACACCCAGACGTAATTTTGTCGCGAAACGTAAAAGATTTCACTCTAAATAGTCATGTAGCATTGTTTAGTCTCAATGTTTTCTTTGTAAATGTTCAAATATATGTTTTTGTAATATAATTATTGATATATTTGTTTTTAATTTTGAAAAAACTGCTTTTTACTTCTTTTAAAAAAATCTGATGTGATAGGGTAAATATGTAGGTGTTTTTGTGTTTAAAATAGTTAGTTATAAATTGGATATTTGTGGCTCAAATACAAACAACTTTCAAAAAATTTTCATTTGTCGGCCGGTGATCGATGAACTGATTTCTATTAATGTTTGGAATGCGGATAACTTCTATACAGTAGACAAATTATAAATCGGAGGCATTAACTATTTACACTGCCTCCGATTTATAATTTGTCTCCTATATAGAAGTTATCCGCATTCCAAAGAGTAATAGAAATCAGTTGAAGCAAGGTAAAGCAAAGAAACAACATGTCTTTGGTTATAACTCCTATAGTTTTGAGGCGGTCCGTTATGCGGTGCGTGGACATGCATTATCGTGAAGGATTGGATTAGCACAATCGACAAATCTCACTTTAACAGCAAGTTTCTCAATAATTTGCTATTCTTCACAGTATACCTACACAATAATTATTATGCTAGGTCTCAAGAAACTGTAATGAAGAGAGCCGGCATAGACTGCTTTGTCTAACTTTCGTTTATGGCATAGTTTATCCATCGAATGTGATGGACGTTTTGGATTGTCACAGAATACAAATATCATCACAGGGGACAGTCCTATTCGGTCTCTCATTTACGTGCCTATTCAATAAGATAAGACAAACTTCAGTGCGATTTCAGCGAGTGTATACAGTACAGACTTTTGGGATATTTTTACCGTTGCAATTAGACGAAAATTATTCAGTATCATTATAACACTTACTTGGAGTGTTGCAGCTAATTTCAACATGGCTTGAAATGAATCTCCTGCCGTAATGCTTAGAATCATCGTTATCGACTTTTAGCACTGGTTAACCACATAGCCAATAGTTAAAATCCAAAGCTTCTAGAATGGAAACATTCAAATCGAAAACGCGTCGTGCCTTTACATTCGGTACCTGGTGTACCCATATATATCCTTGATGTCGTTCATCATCTGTGCTGCGTTGGTGCAATAACAGCAATCATATTCGAAAGTAATGCGATGTCTCAATTTTCCTATAATCACAGAAACAGGGATACCAAATAAAATTGAACAGTGTTTTATAAGAAACGCTTTTAATTTGAATTTGGAATTGTAAGTAGAATGACAGGTATCAATCTACACGCTTGCCAGTATTAACAATGTTGATAAAACACCTAATAAAATATAGCCTTAATATATAAATGAAATTGAAGTGTATGTTGTTTGTCGGGACTAATCTCTAAAGAGCTTTAATTTTTAAAGATTATTTTTTTATTATTATCTTGAATATTAGAACGCTTTTCTATAGGGACTAAGCAGTATTAGTAAAATATAATAGAGGGAACTTTAAATAGGTAAAATGGTTCTTAGGTCAAAAATTATTGCAAAAATTAAAGAATCATTTCACTAAATTTAATTAAACCACGTAAATAACTAAACATATTTCACGAAACTTAACTCACTCGTAACTAAACTTAAGTTATATTATATTACATGTCTAGTATTAGTATGCTGTGTTAGATACATATTCATAATTGTATTATTTCGTAGGCTTGCAATAATAAATGCTTGTAAGTGTTTATAATTAAGCAATTTACGTAGTGCACCGTACTGAACGAGGCAATGGCGAAAGCGGAGTGGTACGGTTTCGCAGCCTGAAAAACCCCGTCATAGTGATTCGCTTTTGCGGGTCGCGTTTCGGGATCAGCCTGTGCATATCCAGTTTTTTGCAGGCCGGCATGACAAAGGCGACCGGCGATGGATATTGTGTCACTCGGTGGTTGTCATTGTTTTTTAATTCTACTGTGCTTACCATCAGGCATAGCGCAGTCATTTTGCCGTGCTACTATAAAAAAATATATCACCAAAGTTACATAATTTTTATATTGTGATGAAGTTACCTTCAAATAGTAAAAATAAGTAATTATTTCTGATAGTAGTGATATCTTCTGATAGAAGATAGTAAATTTATAGGAAATATATTATTAATGACAATGGTGAGCTTATGTTCACATATTTGATGAAGAATATATAATTATTTCTTGTCTTGATATCTCCTTAAACTAATACTGAATATACTGTCGAATATATCACAAGATATTAGAAATAACAATTTAATGTTTTTCGACGTAAAGAAAAATAAGTTTGCGATCATTTTCACCGAAGAACTTAATGGAATATTTATTGGCTTATTAGAGATAAGAATCCTAAAGCATAAAAATCCCTTTATACGTCAAACTTGCTATTAGGTTTATTTATTTTATACTTTCATAAGTTTACTTCGCCTTCGTAAAATGTTATCAGGTAAAAGCTTATACTCTTTGATCCTATTTCTTTGTAAAATTGTATAGAAAATGTTAAGTACATTTTAAACTTCCAGAAATACAGTTTTATCTTTAGGAAAGTATAATAAAGTTGGGGATAAGAAAGTGAGGGAATGAATAAAACTGAATCGTTTTTGATTCCATTTAAACTATATAAACGATGTGTAGGAGTTTTATAATTAATTAAAATCTATTTATTACTACCTCACTTCTCTATTTACATAAATAAATAACAATTGCCGAATGTAAGCGTATCTCCTTAGAACGGCTGCATTTATTTGGCTAATACTTTTTTAGTTTTGTTTGTACTTGTCAGGACAGGATTCTTTTTTATTATAGGAGGCAAACGAACAGGCGGGTCAACTGGTGGTAAGCCAGCTTGGGTTTGGGAGAGGGGGAGGGGAGGAGATGGGAGGTTGGCGGAAGGGGAGGTAGGCTCTAGCGCTCTCACTGACCGAACGAAACGCAACAATGCAAGCACAATTACTTCACGTGGGTGTTTCTGTGGGTCAGGTGGTAGTACCCCGGGCGAGCCGACTCATTCATGCTGGACCAGTTATAGCTTCAGCGTGCCTATACCACCTATATAGGGTTTGTATAAAAGGAAACGTTTATTAGAGTGGTAGAGCCACACTGAAGCTATTATTGGTTTCAGCATGAATGGGTCGGCTCGTCCGGGGTAGTACCACCCTCTCATAGAAAACTGACGTGAAGTAACAGTGCTTGCATTGTTGCGTTTTGTTCGGTCAGTGAGAGCGCCTTCCCCTCTCCTCTCCCCCTCACTTCTTTTCTCCCAAACATAGGCTGGCAATGCACTTTCGACTCCGATGGTGTTGTTAGTGTCTATGGACGGTGGTAATCACTTAACATCCGGTGACCCACAAGTTCGTTTGCCAGTTATGCCATTAAAACAAATCGTACAAAAATGAACACTTTACGTAAAAAAATGCCCACATAAAAAAGCGAATTAAATGACACAGAAGATAGAGAGATGATCAAAAAAATTTCAAACAAAATTGACAGATATTTGATTGATGAATCATCTATCATTAAAAATTAGGATGAACGTTATTTCGCGCTTCCGATTGGAATTTTTATGGTGAATTGTTATTATATTAAGCGTGCACCCAAATTTTTAGAACTGACAGATTAACGGTCAATTGTTATTCAATTTCATTATAATAGGTCTTTACCTATGAAATTGCCGTTCTGCAGTACTGGCCATTTTAAATCAAAATAATTTTTGTTTGGCTACGAATTCTAATTTCAAATTAATTTTATTTTAAAAACATGGAATTATTTTTCCCAAAGTAGTCATTTGTTTATTGATTAGAGTTACATTTTCATCGCATTTCAGTCTTTTTTGTATCATATATACGTTAAACATTCGAGTAATTATGGAATGTGAGTACCGTCGTGGCAGCAACGCGGCACAAGCGGCTCGTAACATCAACGACGTTTACGGAGCTAACACTAAAAACCAACCCACCACCTGTTATTGGTTTGCTCGCATCCGTTCTGGGAATTTCGACCTGAAAAATGAACCTCGCGGTCGTCCGAAAACTTTGGTCGACAATGAAGAATTAAAGACGATTGTGGAAGCTGATGATACACAATCTACGGCTGAATTAGCAGCAGCCTTCGACGTTAGCGTCAAAACAATATTAGTCCATTTGCGTCAAATTGGCAAGATAAGTCGAGACGTGCCTTACACTGCTCAGCAGACACACAAATGAAGGAATTTTGAACAGCATTGTTACCTGCGATGAAAAATGGATTCTGTTTGATAACCGCAAGCATTCAGCAAGTTGTTTGGATCCTGGTTCAGCACCTAAACAATGCCCTAAACGAAAACTTACCCCTAGAAAAGTGATGGTCACTGTTTGGTGGTCTAGCGCCGGTGTTATTCATCACAGCTTCTTACCAAACGAGGTGAGCATTACTGCAGATGTGTACTGTGAAGAACTAAACACAATGATGGAGAAGCTGGCACATCTCCAACCAGCATTGGTCAATTGCTCGTCTCCGCTGCTCCTGCACGACAACGCGCGACCTCATACTGCACAGCAGACGGTCTCCAAGTTGCAAGAACTGGGGTTGGAAGTTCTCCGTCATCCACCCTACTCACCAGATCTTGCGCCTGCAGACTACTACTTTTTCCAGAATTTGGATAAGTCCTTGGTGGGAAAAAAATTCAATACCCGAGAGGCAGTACAAAATGCCTTTGAAGAATTTATTGCGTCCCGTCCAGCTGATTTCTTTAAGAACGGCATCAATAAACTGCCACTGCGTTGGCAAAGATACATTGATTGCATGGGTGATTACTTCGATTAATACAAATAAAAAATACATGAAAAAAATTCGTTTAAATTTTTTCATATAAAACGGCAATTTCATAGGTAAAGACCTAATATTATCGTACTGTAGTGGAACCATTTGACCATGTTTTCTACGTTAGTACATATATACATGTATATATAATACACAAAGCTGCGTCAGGCAACTAGACCAATATAAATATGGTTTTTTTTTGTATCGGAAATCACAAACGCCAATAGCGTTTAACCGAACATCGTGAAAGTTAGTACACGTGAGTATGTAGTCCGGTGAAGCTGTTAAGGACTTTCTAGGCCAATAGAGTAGTCAGTTCGAAAAAAAAATGTACACGCGAGTATTTTTTCAAGGAGTTAGTTTCCGTCATATCTATTTCACTATAACTCGTCGCTAGGTGGCACTAGGTTGTATTATTTGTTGTAATGTTCAATATCGTAATTTAACGCGAACGAATTATATTATGTAAGCTTAGGTACAAATAATGTAACGGTAAACGATGTTAAAAAGCATATTTTATCGAAGATGTCAGCGATTCTATTCATTCAACAGGGAATATCTACAGCCTCGATTATAATGGGAGAGGATCAAGCACCTTCGACTTTTGTGAACATCGCATCGCCAATATTCAAGCATTCTTGAGTATCCCTTGATATATTATGTTGGAACGAATTCTAAAGTCTCCCAATACATTTATGACCGCTCCGAAAATAATTAAAGTGAAGTGAAAATACATATTATATGTATAACGTCGTCACAGCTTAAAAATAAATAAATGCGATTTTTAGATTCCTTTAATAATATTTTAACTTTGTTATCTATTAAACTCTTTACTATATTACGCTCAAGTTCTAATTTACGGCTACATTTAAAGCGGTCAAAAGAACTGACAAGATATTATGACAAGATATTTCATTTACCCCAATTTTATTTACTAATGTAAGCTTCAAAGGCTTTGTAAAATATGCTTTAATATGTGACTCATGTTAGATAATGCTATATATTTTGTAGGTTATGGGATAGCAGGTGAGGAATTCTAGAAATTTACACGCGTGTTTACACATTACCTAGCATATAGTTAGCTGCCTGTTGATATCTTCATAATGTATGCAGATCGGAATTTTGTCGATTTCGCTAGAGTATTTCACAGAAACTTAGTCAATTCTGGCTTTTATATATTTAATACTAGCTTTTGCTTACGACTTCGCATGTGCTAATGTAGATTTGATCTATTTCTTAGTAACAGTAAGTATAGTTTTTCTGGTAATAAAATACTCTATAACAAACTCATATTCGTATTTATAATTGTAGTTAGAATAGTACTATGCACAGGTGAAGTGGTTTTAAGATAAATAGTACAGAACACGACTCCTAGAAAGTTCTAACAAGAAGGCCACCAGCGTATTAGAACAACGAGGTCAGCAGCAGGCTTTGTACGACAATATATTTCTAGCCAATAATAGCAGTAATCGTTTTTAATAAAGAAGGAAGAAGTATAACATAGCGTACGGCGTTGTGCCACTTTTAACTGGTTCGGCAAAGTTACTGGACGGTACCTGATAGAAAATACAGTACAGTCCATAAGTAAAATAACAACGGCAGTCGTCGCTATCATACCGACCTGCACATGTGCCTCTTCACGCCTCATTTGAAGGACCCCATGTCATAAGAGGAAGGGAACACACTGGCTGGGAGGCTATTCCCCATCTTCACAGTACGACAGAAAAATAAAGTTTTAGAAAGTCTACCACGGAGAGTGTTCCGAAGAGCTGTTCGGATTGATACCTGCCACTGAGTTCCATTGGCGAACGACTCGCTACCAATTGAAATTTCATACATGTCATTTTTATGTTGGAAGTCGTATACTGTGCGGTGTTAGCGTGCGTTTTTTCCACGCAAATCGGTTCTCTGGATTGAACTTCTTCTGCCAGCGTTTTCAGAATAATATAGTTTTTTTTTATATCATAAGAGGCAACGGAACAGATGATTCACCTGATGTTAAGTGATCACCACCGTTCATAGACACTTGCAAAACTAGAAGAGTCGCAAGTGCGTTGCCACCGTGTTTGGGGCAGGGGGAGGGGGATGGGAGATGGGTTATCCGGCGCTCTTACTGACCGAACGAAACGCAACAATACAAGCACTGTTACTTCACGTCGATTTTCTATGAGAGGGTGGTACTAGCCCGAACAAGCCAACCCATTCATGCTGAAATCAGTAATAGCTTCAGTGTGGCTCTACCACCATAAACCTTACAAACCTTCAAGAACCTACTCCTTCGTCAAGGGCCGGCAACGTACCTGTGATTCCCCTCATGTCGCGAGTGTCTATAGGCGGCGGTGATCATTTACCTTCAGGCGACGCGTACGTTAATGTGCCCCCAATTACATAAAAAGGCTGTGCTGTATTTTTGCAAGTTGCTTGTTACAAAATAAATTTACGCATAGGTCATCTTAAAAGGGTTGTGGTAAACAAAGCCTTTATAGATGGTTCAAATGACACGATATTATTTTCAAATTCTACCCGCCCTTTAACTGGTCCACACCTTCCCTTTATAACCAGTTTATTACCGACGCAGGTGGTGTTAAATTACACTACAAAGTAAATAGAAATTAAAATCTACCTCAAAGGAGATAAGATTGAAATTTGTACAACAATTTTATTATTATATAACTTATATGTACAACAACGTGTCGTTTTTAGTTATACTCGAATATTCTGTTACCTTAAATTGGATAGTAATTAATTTGAAGTAGAATGGAAGTAAATTTTTATATACTTCTAGATTTATATTATATACTATATATCTACCTACTTTGATTAACATCGTTCATAAGAAGCATTTTATTTATATATCCAATTTTTTACTATTTGTTTTTTACCCAATAAACTCCATTTTATTAATTTCTAGCTGTGTCCGCGACTTCGTCTGCGTGGAAGTTTATGTAAAAACAGTGATCAATAGTCTTCTGAATGTACTAAGCCCATTTACTTGTCTCCTTTTCTCTCGTACTTACGCCGCGTCGTCATTAAAACTACAATAACTTTTGATAGAGTGGACCGATTTTAATGAAACAAACACTAAAATACTCCCGAGGATACGCATTACGATTTGAGGTATTATGAACCCCGTACTTTAGCAGTGACGCGTGTTCATACAAAAAGACAGACAGACAGACATTTCTAAAAATGATTGCAATGTATTCTGTTGTTGTTTGAAGGTGGTAGAGCTACGTTGAAGCTATTACTGATTTCAGCATGAATAGGGCGGCTCGTCCGGGGTAGTACCACCCTCTCACAAAAAATCGACGTGAAGTAACAGTGCTTGCATTGTTGCGTTTCGTTCGGTCAGTGAGAGCTCCGGAGGCCCACATCCTCTTCCCTCTCATCTCCCCTCCCCTCTCACATCCAACATCCCTTCCAAACACAGGTTTGCAACGCACTTGCGACTCCCCTGGTGTTGTTAATGTCTATGGATCCGCCTGTTCATTTGCCTCCTATAATATAAGAAGAAGAACAATTCTATTACTTAATCTTAGACATCTGTAACATTTTTTTTCACGAAAATAAAAAAACACGTTACGGTCATGTTAGATTTACATTCTTATCATATATATATACCATTAATGTGGTGAAAATGTGGGTTTTCCATCTACACGTTAAACTAACAATGCTCGAAGTTTCGCATAAGTTTGTTATTATCTATTCAAATAAACTCACAGGTATAAAAAGTGGACATAATAAATTGCAATAAAAATAAATTGAAAACACTTGCATGTGTTACATTGGTCAAATAGTGTTACAGTTTATCGGCGTTAGATTACCAACAGTCAGTTTTTGCATACATATAAGAATTTACATTTGAATTTTTCTGTACCCATCACATAATATTTCGACCGGCTGAAATTCCTATTTGAAAATTTACTCTAATAACCTTCATCGGATTTAGATCATTACCGTTTTATAAAACATGCATTTTACCTGCGGCTTCGCACCTGTTAAGGTAGTTTCGACTTATTATCACTCGCGAATAGTATTTTTTATGGATCAAATGGACCTTATGTTCTGCTCTGAACTCCTGACAATGTGTAGACAAAATTAAATGACGATAGGTAAGTAGGTAACGTGTGGAAGCATACCAAACACTTTATAGTGTTAGAATTTAACGACATTAGATTCCCAATAGTCATATTTTGTATATAATTTAAAAATATACTAACCCATATTATAAAGTTGAAGGATTTGTTTGTTTGCTGAAACGCGTTAATCTCAGCAACTACTGAAAAATTCCGATTTGAAAAATTATTTCAGTGTTAGATAGTTGATTTATCGAGGAAGACATAAGGCTAGAATAAATAAGAGCGCAGCTCCAATAAAGAATGTTTTATGATCGGGATATTTTTCACCTTTGAGAACTTTCGCTGCGTGTTTGCGTTAGCCCAAAGTAACTATTCCAACAGCGGAAGAAGTCGCGGGAACAGCTAGTTTAAAGATATAATTTGAATTCATTTTTTCGAGCGATTGAATTTTTTTTTAAAGAATTTTTTTAAAAACCTTTATCTGAACTTATGACATAACTTTAGATTTTTATTGTATATTATCAATTACTTTTACATTAGGGCAATATAATAGGTCATATTAACATTTTTATATCAAAAAATAAAACATAAGATGGATTTCCGTAAAATAACGCCACGTTTATCAAACGTTTTTATAAATAACATTATGCACTTTCCTAGAACAACTCATCCACATAGAGAGAACTAGACTTATAAAACAAGATAATAAACTAAAATATAAATCGAGCTTGCTCCAATAACCTGTCCTCTGATTGTTTAACTTCGTTCTATTTTAAGAATTCTGTTCGGCTGAGCGCCTTCCGCTCTCGACCCCGAGGCCGGTGAAGTTTTCAATTCGGAAAAATATCTATATTTGACGAAAACGGTCTTGCAACAGACAAAACCTTATTTTATTTAAATAAACAGGACTATTATAGAAAGGTCATTTAATTTTAAAAAGTTTGTACATTAAAAAATAACTTTGTGGAGATTCTATTATATAAGCTGGAATCTACTACTACTACTTTATTCTTTAGAACATAAATCTCTTGTTTTATAAGAACTGCGTGTTTTATATAGATTGACTGTGGCCTTTCCTACATATTTTTATCACTTAAATTATTTAAGGGTTTCAACGATTTTTAATCACCCCTTAGGCATTTCACGTGAAGTGGACAATAAAAAAGGTAGGTTCTGGAATTCGTTCATGTTCAGTCTAATTGGACTTCTACTATGTATGAATGTGACATACAATACATTTTTCTGTGATGTTTAGTTATCAAGTTATGGGCTTCTTACTGTTTTAGTTATTACTCTTATTTGAAAATTGAACTTATCGGAAGGAGTTTATTGAATTGAACATATAATATTTACAACAAAATATTCAACGTAACAGGCCATATCAAAAATGTATTTTTAAAAATAACCTCAAAAAGGCAGACTTATATTTTTATGTACAAAACTGGAAGTAAACATTTCAAACAAAACTGTATAAATCGATAGCTTGAAGTATACTTATAACACGCCAGAACTTTTAACATAGGAGCTGCTTTAGGGACGAAGATAAATCGATATATGTACATAATATCGCACATAGTTAACGTCTGGCGCTTGTTTAAGTTGTTTGAGATGTCAGATAAGCTCTGAGAATGATTTAGGTATTATAAAATAAATAAATAAGTATATATCTGAACAGAAATATATGTCCGATGTAGTAATATATTTACATAAATTAAATAAACTCCTCAACGTATGTACTTCAGAACGGCTGCACCATTTTGGCTAATTTTATTTTGTTTTGTATGCGGTAGGCAAGACCTAGGTTTACATTAAGGAAAATTGTTAGAAAAACCGTACGAGGGAGTGAAAAGCTTGGATTAAAAAATCTCCATATAAGAAAGTGAGTGAGTGAAAAAGATACAAAGCAGTAGCTAGAAAATGTTGATAGATTGATGTTCAATTGCTATTTTGTTTCATTACATGGTCATAGTATAAAGACAAGATTTAGCCTTATTTTTTTCATTAGTGCGAAACCAAAACGTGTAGATAGTAAACAATAATGTTGTGATAACTAAATTTGTTTTGATAATTACTGCTTATTACGCTCGAGAAATCTCCTTTCGCTCGCCGTTTTGCATGAAACAATTTAAACGAATTTTTTTCATGTATTTTTTATTTGTATTAATCGAAGTAATCACTCGTGCAATCAATGCATATTTGCCAACGCAGTGGCAGTTTATTGATGCCCTTCTTAAATAAATCAGCTGGAAGGGAGGCCACAAATTCTTCAAAGGCATTTTGTACTGCCTCTCGGGTATTGAATTTTTTTCCCGCCAAGGACTTATCCAAATTCTGGAAAAAGTAGTAGTCTGCAGGCGCAAGATCTGGTGAGTAGGGTGGATGACGGAGAACTTCCAACCCCAGTTCTTGCAACTTGGAGACCGTCTGCTGTGCAGTATGAGGTCGCGCGTTGTCGTGCAGGAGCAGCGGAGACGAGCAATTGACCAATGCTGGTTGGAGATGTGCCAGCTTATCCATCATTGTGTTTAGTGTTTCAAAGTACACATCTGCAGTAATGCTCACCTCGTTTGGTAAGAAGCTGTGATGAATCACACCGGCGCTAGACCACCAAACAGTGACCATCACTTTTCTAGGGGTAAGTTTTCGTTTAGGGCATTGTTTAGGTGCTGAACCAGGATCCAACCAACTTGCTGAGTACGGTTATCAAACAGAATGCATTTTTCATCTCGGTAACAATGCGGTTCAAAATTCCTTCATTTGTGTGTCTGTTGAGCAGTGCAAGGCACGTCTCGACGCGTACTTCGCACTGGCGATCATGGAGTTCGTGGGGCACCCATTTTTCATGCTTTTTTACCTTGCCAATTTGACGTAAATGGACCAATATTGTTTTGACGCCATCGTAGATTCGTTAGATCGTAGATTGTGTATCATCAGCTTCCACAATCGCCTTTAATTCGTCATTATCGACCAAAGTCTTTGGACGACCGCGAGGTTCATATTTTAAGTCGAAAGTCCCAGAACGGAAGCGAGCTAACTAATAACAGGTGGTGCGTTGGTTTAGCTAGGTTTAGTAGTGTTAGCTCCGTAAACGTCGTTGATGATGCGTGCCGCTTGTGCCGCGTTGCTGCCACGACGGTACTCATATTCCATAATTACTCGAATTTTTAACGTATCCATGATGACAAAAAAGATTGAAATGCGATGAAAATGTAACACTAATCAATAAATAAATGACTAATTTTGGAAAAAGAATTCCATGTTTTTAAAATAAAATTAATTTCTAAATTAGAATTCTTTGCCAAACAAAAATTATTTTGATTTGAAATGGCCAGTACTGCAGAACGGCAATTTCATAGGTAAAAACCTATTATATATAAATTTACACAACGGCACACGGTTTTACGCTATAATATGTTTTATTGGTACCCAAACATTGAGGCTCGTTTCAGCCGCTTACATTATCTTCTACCTTAATTCAAGCCCGAAAATGAACCATTACTTTATTCATATTGTACAGAGGTTTGGTTTTATGACACTTTTATGATTATACCATAATTTTAGATCGAAATAAACCTGAATATTTTTGAGGAAATTTTACAACAAAATGGAACGCGAGTGCGCGGTGTTATTAGGAATTATAAGTCCCGCTGTGATAAATTTTGCAATACTACAATTTGTCCACTCTATGTTGCTTGTGAATTGTTAGCGATTTGATTTAATTTGCATAAATTAAATATATATGATAGTGTAATTAAGTCACGCGATTTCTCTCGCTACAGTCAGTTCTTAGCTGCCTCTGATCTATTGCTGCCGGGTGTTAGTCGAGTTACTTTATTTTCGTCGTAAATATTAATTGTGCTAATATATTATTTCATTTCATACTTACTAAGTAAAACCAACCCTTTGGATGTTCATTTATGTTTTTGTGTGGGTGTTTATAATATTCTTGCGTAAGTCTGATTGTGAAGTTAGATGTTAAATTTTACGGTTATCTATTCAGTAATTGAACAACGAGCATATATTAGTAACAAAAAGTCGAGGTTGATTCTTTTCAAAGTTTACTTAAGCTGATTCATAACAATGAACGAATAATTTGACGTAACAAATTTTATTGCGAGTTCTAATAAAGCCTTCATTAGGTGAGCGTCTACAAAAGACTTTATTCTGTTTGCAACTAAAAATATATTTATAAACAATAATCGCTTCATATTACCATCGTAGACATCGAAATATCTTTTTTTTTTTCGGTATAGCCTTTGCCTATGTAGGCAAATTCGCCAATGTCAATTGTGACAAATACACATTTTAAACTGCAAAACATTTAGTGTAAGAACGTAGAATAATCTAAAATAGCAAGATGTCAACATAGACAAATCACTAAAGGAGGTTAGGTACTGTGTTGTGAGTACCACAGATATTGCATAGCGTAATTATATAAGTATAAACATACATAACATTACAGTTTAATATTATTACGATAAATGAAAACAATAAATGTTTCAATAAAAGTAGAATACACATATATGTAAGTAGTGGAATTTTCTATGAACAATATAAAAATTAAACTCCTTAGTTATTGTCACCTAACTTCTACAGCTTATTTACCGGTTTTAATTTACTACTGTTAAAGATAATATATTAGAACCTAAAAAAGCGTAATTAAATGTAGCCCTGATAATACTCTTTAAAGTCCTCTATTTGCCGGAAATTAACCAAGATAAATAAAAATTTATTCATATGCGATTATTTAATTTTATGAACTGCTATAAATTATTGAGCTTTGTTATTTTATCCATTCAGAAAAATCTCAAAAATATTAGAAATTAACGTTAATTTCAATATGCTTAAGTATAACAAAATTAAATTACTTGTAAAAAAATATTAATGTATTAGGGATAAAGTTTATTTTAATATAAACTTAAGCTAAATATATGAAAATAAATTCAGGAAGAATATATGGTAAATTTGTAAAAAAAATAAGTAAAAGTGCTTTATGTAACCCTGGTGTCAACAACATCTTCTCCCAATAAAGTGCTATCAAATATAATGGTGTTCAAAAATGTACGCTTCGAAGACAATTCCCGTATGAAATGGAGCTGCTATGAAAGGTATTTATTGTTTTTATACACCTACAAATAAATATATAGAGCTATATCCCTGTCGAACGTATAGTACACATATTCGACTAAACATTCTTCATTATCTTTGAAAATATGCTTTTTAGGGAATGTCTATAAATCACGTCCCATAAATTTATGTTTTTTAGAAACTGCAGTGGCGTCTTCTTTTGCATGATATAACATGGTTTGCAATATCCCAAAATTATTTATACATTTTTATTTAGAATACTTTTTCCATGAAATGCTGCCTAATATTATAAAGAAGAAAGTTCGTAAGGTATATTTTACTCTTTCAGGCAAAAACTACTAAGCGGAGTTTACTTAAACTTTACAGTATTATAGCTTATACTTGAAAATAAAGCAGGTTATGATTTTTAAAAATACTGTTTGAATTGACTAAAATCATTATCATTACATAGTATAAAACAAAGTCCCCTACCGCGTCTGTCTGTCTGTCTGTTCGCGATAAACTCAAAAACGACTTAACGGATTTTCAAGCGGTTTTCAGCAGTGGATAAAGTGATTCATGAGAAACATTTTGGTATATAATTTTCCAAGGTTTTTTTTATAATCAGGGCGGAACAACGTCCGCTGGGCCCGCTAGTATAACGATAAGTGTTTAATAAGTTTCAAAAAGTGTTGGTATCTGCGAGGTCTTTCGGTCTGCGTTGGTGATGGTGTTGAATTACTCGAAAATAATATCTGGTATCATAATTTGTAAAGATACAAACAATATATGAAACATTTGAGACACTCACTTTCCGTTACAGTTGGCCTTTGTTACAGTAAAATTCTACATATGACGTCACGACACATGACTCGTCCTGCCTTGTCACATGCTGTCACATTTCATTGATTTCCCTCCGCTGAACATAATGATATGGTTTATAGATGCCTTCTTATAAGAACGAATTTTTGAGACCTCTAAAAAGACACACACTTCATTACGAAAATAAAGCAAAATTAGAAAAAAGAATGATTTTTCGTGATCGTACGTGTTTCTTTACTTACAATTTCAAACGAACAAGGAATAACTTCGACAGTAACATTCCAAGGACTCCCTACTGGGTTCTACTGAACGAAATCACATTATATCCCCGGTACCTAAATATACAAAATTTAATTTTATCACATAAATCTCATTTTATCTCATAAAGTTTGTCATTAACGGGTAGGGCACGTTCAAACTTACTTATTTTTAGCACTATATTAAATTAACAAAGAATATAATTAGAAAGTAAGGAAATGTATTTATTATTATTATAGTCCTTATGACTGACTGCCTCGACTTCTTTTCACAATTTTATTGTACGTGTAAGACAGAAGCGAAAATTCAAAATAATGGAATAACTGTCTTTTTTAATGTTGAAATCAACTGTAGTCTGAATTATTTAAATTATATAATTTGTAAAGTTAAATTATAAATATTAGTCTGGTTTTCACATCTATTTCTAATCCGAGCAAGAATTATATACATTTTAGTGCCTTATTAGTTTTTCACACCGAAAGCGGAATTTAAAAAAAAAAAAAAAATCTCTAGTTACTGACCTCGAGCCCTTATTCAAATTCCAATAACATATGATAGAGTGGACCGATTTTAATGAAACAAAGACTGAACGTTACTCCTGAGGATATGCTTTATGATTAAGTTACTCCTGAGGATATGCTTTATGATTAAGTTACTCCTGAGGATATGCTTTATGATTAAGTTACTCCTGAGGATATGCTTTATGATTAAGTTACTCCTGAGGATATGCTTTATGATTAAGTTACTCCTGAGGATATGCTTTATGATTAAGTTACTCCTGAGGATATGCTTTATGATTAAGTTACTCCTGAGGATATGCTTTATGATTAAGTTACTCCTGAGGATATGCTTTATGATTAAGTTACTCCTGAGGATATGCTTTATGATTAAGTTACTCCTGAGGATATGCTTTATGATTAAGTTACTCCTGAGGATATGCTTTATGATTAAGTTACTCCTGAGGATATGCTTTATGATTAAGTTACTCCTGAGGATATGCTTTATGATTAAGTTACTCCTGAGGATATGCTTTATGATTAAGTTACTCCTGAGGATATGCTTTATGATTAAGTTACTCCTGAGGATATGCTTTATGATTAAGTTACTCCTGAGGATATGCTTTATGATTAAGTTACTCCTGAGGATATGCTTTATGATTAAGTTACTCCTGAGGATATGCTTTATGATTAAGTTACTCCTGAGGATATGCTTTATGATTAAGTTACTCCTGAGGATATGCTTTATGATTAAGTTACTCCTGAGGATATGCTTTATGATTTTGTTGTAGAACTTAGTACTTTAGCAGTGATACGTGTTTATACAAACAGACAGACAGACATTTCTAAAAATGATTGAAATGTATTCTATTGCTTATTCCCAGGCACCTGCAACAATGTTTTTCATGAAAATCGAAAATGTACAGACACATTACAGTTACATTGTTATTATATGTACAGAAGATATAGACATTAATATTCTCATTCTTACTATTATTACAAATGCGAAAGTAAGTTTGTTTTTCTGTTTGTTATACTTTCACGCCTAAACTACTCAACCGATCTTTAGACCTCGATTTTTTCACGAATCAATTCCATAGGTTCGCTTTTTTGCGAAGAATTGCCATCCCGACTATTATAATCGACATTAAACATCGAATCAGTCCAGTGAATTCATATCCGGTACTATAAAGTAGTGATTGGATTATTTATATAAAAAGAAAACCATACATACGTTTATAATTAAAAAAAGAGTACATAATTATTATTTTTTAAATAATCGATCTCAAAGACCTACATTTTTTTCACGAATCTAAAGAATCATCATTACTACGTTGCATTACTGTTCTAAACCGCGAATCTTTTGAAGCGTTCTCATAAATATATATCAAGTTACATCTATTCCTGCTATAAAACTTACTTTTGTTCGCATCGTCTGGAAATCATTTTCCCTTTATCAATAATACGAAGCCACGAAACACAATTGTCGGAAAACGTAAAGAAAGTAGAGATGTTCTTTTATAAATGTATTGTTATTTTAGGAATTACTCAAATAGCTGATTGGGACTCTTGTATGTTTTCACTGAAATGGCAAACACAATGGCCGGATCAGGAAAATAGGCCATAATAAAATATAAGAGAGTAAAATTAACCTTTTATACGTTACCGTCATTTAATGTTGAAAGTATTTTGAAATATATTCTTTTACATTGTCAGTTATTCTATTCCTTTTAAATAACTGAATTATCGATAAATATTAGGCATCACAATTGCCATTTTTTATGTATACAAATTGTATAAAAATAACATAAAATTAATTTCTCTGCAACAATCCTCTATTAACTACTAGAATTTTCAAATTTTCAAAAATAATTTTGAGAAATTATAAAAAGGCAATACAATTTTTTTTACTAACATTATAGAATAATATGAATTTTGCAATTGCATTTTCCATATTTATACTTATTGTGTGAATTCTCATTATTTGTTTCACATATTTGTCATCTTCAAATTAACAGAGTTTGTTTGTTTGTTTCACGTCTAAACTACAGAAATCGTCATGAAATTTTTATATACGTTCTAGGCAGTATAATAAAGGACATAGACATACATTAACGCGAACCATGCCGTGGGTAAAAGCTAGTATATAGTTATCATAAATCATCATTTCGAGTCATGTTATTCTGCACATTTTTTCCTCTGAACTCGATATTACCCGGCTTGTTGGTACATAAACAACTCAGCGCATTTCTTTATCCTTAAATCCCTATGATTGTAATATCAAATAAAGTATTGAGTCGGATTATTGAGTTTTCCCTTATTACTACCATATTCGTATACATATTTCTTATTTTGTCTCCTTCCATTATTTCCCCAGAATCGATTAATTCTAATATGTGTTACATTTATTATTACGTACGTTTTTATTTCAGTGAAATTCCCGCAAATAATTCTAGATTTCGTCTCCTAAGCGATTACGCCATTTCCTAATATCCAGAGAGGTTCTATCTGAATAGGCTCTGATGTGGTATTTTGTAAAGGAATGTTCGCTTCAAATCATCAGATACTCATCGAGATTTTCTATTGAAATTTATTTTTCTTCGTAGAATGTATTTAAAATGTTGTTTTTATGTATCGTTTCTTATGTTTAACATTGAAGAGATAAGAATTATTTTTTAAAAACCCATTTTAAATCGTTCTTAGTCACTTTAAACTTGTTTTTTTTTAAATATCGTTATTGTGTGTATGTATGCGTAGAATAGATGCACCTATTAAAGTATTTTTTGTTGTTGTTGTATGTGTAATTGTCACGACAAGACTTGTATGAAAGACAATGTTTGAAAATTCCTAAGTAACAGTGAAAATTTTGAGTTAAAAAATCTCCATGCAAAAAGTAATAAATAAGTGAAACAGAAGATAGAAAAGCTTTTTTTTCGAACTGACTACGCTATTGACCAAGCATGGTCTTAACAGCTTCACGGGGCTATTAAGGCGAGCGCTTAAGGCACTCAGCCGATTTCATTTTGACAACTAGCTCAAGGGTGCGCAGCACACCTCGGCATTAACTGTTGCCTGATACATGCTAATCGCGACCTATGTGACCTAACCTAAGTTAAGCTAACTATTCATACATATATGAGTTGTTGAAACATATATGTGTACCAAGCATACATACCTCAACAACCCTTATATATATATTTCGTATCGGATAATATTCTAAACTATTTCAGTTTGATAAGGGACAAAAAGAACCCATCCACTTGCATGTGTAAGCGTGTATGCGTGCACGTGTGTGGAGGTGATATGTGTAATGTTGTCGCAGTAATGTATGATTTTGTGTCACTGTATCGCGCGAGCAGTGTACTCAAGGGCTCCACGCCGAGGGAACGGACCTAGGCATGAGCTGCTGCCGAGGGGGGCCTAGCCTGGTATGCGAGAGCGAAATTTACCCCCAGACCACGGTGGCGTAATCTGTGGTTACGCGGGCGTGGACGTGAGCACGCTCTGTTTAGAGAGACAGGCTGGTACTGATCGTTCACTGCCGTTATTTCATCGGGAGGGTCGGTAAAAATATGTCGTGGACGTCTTTCACAACGCGCAGCGTTTGGTACGGGTTCGTATTTTGCGGCGGATACCACTAACGGACTGGAAGATAGAAAAGCTGTTTTCCGTGTACGGATAGCAATCTAAAATTATGAATATCTTATGATTTTCGTTTTCGTTTCGTTCTGAAAATTTCACACTAGTATCTTATCATTATATGCCATAAGTAGTCAAAGTAACAGAGTGCAAATTTTTGTGCTTTTTGGCATATGGCAAAAAGAACCGACAAACAACTCCATCTTGTTAATCTTTTCATCATACATAGATAGTTATAATTATAGACAAAAATAAATAGAGTCACAATTAATGATGGACCGAAATGTTACAAGATTTCCAAGTCATATTTCAAAGGAGAAGCGCTATCTCGACTATCTCGAAACAATTCCAATCTTTATGTCACAATAATTAAGTCGACCTTACAATGACACCTCTAAATTCTTTATGCTAACGAGTTTTGTTAATGTAGCATCCAAGGTAAAATTTGGTTACAGACACTCTCCTTAAATTACAGTCGTACTTTTCCAAAATCCTTCGGAGCAGAGTCTTCATTGTAGCCAGAAAAGGAATTAAGGCACATTTAAGTGTTAAACTTTTACTCGGTTCCATGTTTCGTTCCTTCTTAATGTTCTTCGAGTTAATTACTGTAATTTTTTATTTTACGAGTATAACTAAAGAATACGACATTCCAAGAATATTCGCGTTCTGTAAGAGTCCAATAAGCATCGGGAATTGTTTCTCTTATACCAGCTAGAAAATACAGTGGAAGCATAGACAGGTCAACAAAAAACAATTTTTTTTTTGGGTTTATGTTTTCTTGCTTAAATTCTGATTCTAGACATTGAAAAGCACTTAAATATTCATATTTAGTTCATAAAGTTTGCTTTGTCTGATTTACGACGATAAGTATGATTTAATTTATTTCATAAACAAAAGATTACTACTACATCTGAACGCATTTAAAAACAACATGGGGGCCTACTCCGAGGAACAAGGAGAACGTTTTCACCAAGATGTGATGGACTTTGAACGGCATATCAAGGGCAGTACAACGAGAATATCATGGAAGATTATATTTGGGGTTTAATACGAGAGAGCTCATACGAGCATAAAAGAAATACGAAAAATATTCACTTATAGACATTAGTTTCTTATTAACATGTAGAAGTTAGACCCAAAAATCGTGTTAACCGGTGTTATTGGTAAAAGTTTTCTACATATAAATTGGGCAATTAAATACATTTTCCTGCTGTGATTCAATTCAATTCAACCGATTTTCTTTATTTTTTGTTTAATAGGTATTGGCAAACTTTAGTATTAACAAGAAAATGCAAATATGTAGTTTATTTTCATAAGATCGACGAGTCGAAGCTTTTATTTAACTTGCCTATGTGCTATGGTCTTTGAGACCGACACGACATACGAATTCTCATGACGGTCGGTTAAACAATATAGATGTTGAGGTGCTGCTCTGCCACCTAGTGAGGAGTTATAGAAAAACTAATAACATCTTCGATCAACAATAACTAGATAAAGCGTCACGTACAAAATCGATGCTAAAAACTGTCCGCGTAAATATAATTATGTGTAGCTATTTGTTTACTAAGAAAGGGAGAAAAAAAGTTTTAAAACAGTTTTAAGTTCAACCTAATTACAACCATAACACCTAGTAATAAAGTCACAAATGTTCAAAATATTATCTAATATTTACGATAAAACGAGCAAAGCAATACATTACTCCCCTCGCTAATGAAAAGACAACATAATCAACATTTAGTGTGAATTCAACCTTAACACGTAATGAATAAAGTACGTTTTCCCGTTATTGTGCTTGGTGAGGCCAAACATTTGTATCACAGGGTTAAAATCGGTAATTTTGTTCAAAAGTTGATATTATTTGCTAGTTTAAAGCTTAAAATATTACTTATTCAACATATATTTAGCGAAAGTAAGATACTCCGGCCGTTAAATTGCTTTTTCGGGTATTATTTTTACATCTTTTGAATACACTGCGGCATGTGAAACGGGCTTACATTGGCTGTGTTTCAAACAAACTAAACAAAATAAGGGCACACATTTCAAGTGAGTTCAAGTTTGTAATAAAATCAATTTTGAATAGCATCTCATAATATCCATTTCTTTATCATTATATTTGTAGAGATGTTACTTATTCATCTATAAATGTATTTATTAGTCAAAATCCTCTTTCTGTGGGAATACACAAGCTTAATCAACACACCAGGCATTGACGGAGGAAAAAATTAGACACGTCGATATATCTAAGAGTTCTTTGTTTGTCCCGTAAGAATTATATGGGCTTTCTTAAGTCGACTACGTTCTGGTAACAGATCAACATCTATTTCAACTATTTACTTATTATTTAGTATTTAGATATCATGAACTATTTAATCATGAGATACGATGACAATCTAAGTTCTACACTGAGCCTACGTTATCAATGAAGTGAATATTATAATAATAATCACGTGGTGATATACCTATTTGCAATACCTATCCGGCTAACTACCAAACAGTTAAAAGTATTTCACTACTTCGAATGTTGTCCGAGATGGTCCCAACCACGAAATCCGAATTGCTACTGGACACTTCAATAAATACAATTCGTCAATAAACGCTTTTTGGTGTCGAATAACGTCATAAGACTCGAGACACCCAAGCCAACCTCACCTGCACATGGTGCACCCTGCTGAATAACGAACGAGGCAATGGCGACAACGGGGTGGTAGGGTTTTACACCCTGACTGGGTTGCAACCACCAACTATATGGTGAAAAAGCCCGTCATAGTGATTCGCTTCTGGGAGTCGCGTTTCGGGATCAGCCTGTGCATATCCAGCTTTTCGCAGGGCGGCATAACAGCGGCAACCAGCGATGGCTAGTGTGTCACTCGATGGTCGCCATTGTTTTTGGACTGTACTGTGGTTACCATCAGGCAAATTGCCGTCATTTTGCCGTGCTAGTATAAATAAAATAAAAATAAAAAGTTATAATTTGATACACAGCACACTCCAATAAGTTCAATTACTCCAAAACCACTGTTAACTTACATCATCGACGTTACTGTTGTGCTTCCAATGCACTGGTCCGTGTGTAGTATGTAGTGCAATTATATGTAAAATGAGTATAGTATCAAAGCTTTTGAAGGCTGAAGCTGGTGTCACCCTTATAGCCGTAAAACACATTTAGACAACACCCACATTTCCATTTTAAGCCAATTCAATTGTGTCAATTGTGTTCAAACGCCAATGACATAGTTTATAAGAAAAAAAAAAGTAAAAAAATGCTGATTCACACCCGTTACTAGCAAACATATTTTAATTTAATATCTCAACTCGTAAACGAGTAATATTGCAAAGTTTATCCTACGACACTTTATGGTGCCAATTCTGTTTTATCTCCTCCGTAATCCTGTTTGTGCAGAGATGCAATGTGCTTTCATAGTATACATTTTATAGTCTTCTGTTATAGTGCAAATTAAATTGTAGCAGATTGTAGTTAGGTCATAAAGTCTTTGACGTTCACAATATGTTGCTTAAACAAATATATACAATAGAATATGTTAATGATGTTTTAAAAATCAAAACCAAAATATCCTTTATTCAATTTAGGCCCTGACAAGGCGCTTAAGAACGTCAAAGCTACCACTGCTTCGAAAAACAGCCCAGTCATCGAGAAGAACCGGCAAAAACTCGATCTGTTTAATGAAAAGATTTTCATGTTATATATTTTTACAATAACATAAATGTTTACATTCGTTATTAGTGGATGCA
Organism: Antheraea pernyi; assembly: GCA_015888305.1. NCBI lineage: Eukaryota > Metazoa > Arthropoda > Insecta > Lepidoptera > Saturniidae > Antheraea > Antheraea pernyi. Next base: position 1,098,042 of record MU158827.1, on the reverse strand, counting down.
TAGAGAGGGGCGTCATTTCCAGACGTCACAATCATTCACATAGCGAGTGAATTAAAGACATGTCAATCGGTTGTATAGCATATATAAGATAATAATCAATTGCCCAGTGTAACGCATCACTTCAATGCGACTGTAACTATTTGGCTTTTTTTTAAAGTGGAATTTCTAATGGCATGTTAGGGTAAAAATTTCCTGTATGTACTTGCATTTATGTGTAAGTATATAAAAGTGGCTGTCTGGGTCTTGTAGTCTACAAAAATAAGTATATTGTATAGTTATATAATTATTTATACTATGGGACTTCATATAGTTTATGAGCATTCTCATATATATAATCTATACTAATATATAAAGCTGAAGAGTTTGTTTGTTTGTTTGTTTGTTTGTTTGGTTGAACGCTATGATCTCAGGAACTACCAGTCTGATTTGAGAAAGTCTTTCGGTTTTAGATAGTTCATTTATCGAGGAAGGCTATAGGCTATATATCATCACGCTAAGATCAATAGAAGCAGAGCATCAATGAAGAATGTTTCAAAATCGGGCACTTTTTTTGCTTTTGAGCGATTACGTTATTATTATATACGTTGCCATGGTAACGTAGTAAGTAGTAGTAATAATATTCGTCCAATAGGACAGGCGAAGGAATTAATCCATACTGCCAATTCTGAAGTTATGTAGTAAGTATCAAAGCTAACATTTTCAAAGTTTTTTTTTTCCTATTCAAATAGTTCATAGGCGAAGGAATTAATCCATACTGCCAATTCTGAAGTTATGTGGTAAGTATCAACGCTAACATTTTCAAAGTTTATTTTGTTTTCGTATTCAAAATTTTATACTACTTTTATTTCCAATTTTTTATTTGTTCTATATTACGTATTATAAAAATAAAGTTTGTGTATGTACAATTAAAATAACAACTTTTTGATGAATGGATATGGCTACAAATGACCAAAAAAAACTTTTTTTATACTTTGTCTATATTATTATATTTTGTCTGTTTGTTTGTTTGTCCTGGGTAATATGTTAATCGATATTGTCGTCAATTGTGAACCAATTTTAATGATTCTTTTTTATTTGAATTGGTACACTATGGAGTGATTAACTGCTACCTGTGCAAATTGATCAAAAATGTTACAATATGTTACAACCGCGTGACACGTGTGCCTTACTGGACTCCAGAAATAAATAAAATATACATAATTGAAAGTCATATATTTGTATGTAATATGAATTATATCATCTTTTTGGTCAATTTGGCGCTATATTGTCTTATTTACCACGTTTGCTTCTACATAACTCAGTTATTATAGCAACGTATAAGAATAACTTAAGTATATAGACAATACGGGCATATTATATCTATCTATAAAATAAAAGATTTAAGATATATTGTTCGATAATGTATAGCTTATAATTTTCATTACTTTCTTATTAGTGTTAGTGAGTACTGAGTTTGGTATATAGTAGGTTGAAGTTCCAGTTATGTAACTCGATATACTATTTGTATTCATATATCTAATGTACACGTTACATGTTACAGTTGGCGTGAGTGTCGTAGTTACAAATGTTTTTGAAAAAACTTTTCTGTAATGTACACACCCACTCAAAATTTT
>MU158827.1:1079895-1093657 GCA_015888305.1 Antheraea pernyi | reverse complement strand
ATTTACGGCGTTTGCTTCTACATAACTCAGTGATTATAACAACGTATAAGAATAACTTAAGTATATCGACAATACGGGCATATTATATCTATATAATAAAAGATTTAAGATATATTGTTCGATAATGTATAGCTTATAATTTGCATTACTTTCTTATATAGTGTTAAGTGAGCACTGAGTTTGGTATATAGTAGGTTGAAGTTCCAGGTACATACCTCATTGCTGATGATAAATCCTATCCCATTCGATATACTATTTGTATTTATATATCTAATGAACACGTTACATGTTACAGTTGGCGTGCGTGTCGTAGTTAAAATGTTTTTGAAAAAGCTTTTCTATAATTCTGTAATGTACACACCCACTCACAATTTTACATTTCTTTAATACATTTTTTGAAAGAGCGCGTGCGGAGCCGCGGGCAACAGCTAGTTTAATATATATAAGACAAAGAAGTTTCACTCCCTTCACGTGTACACACTGGTTTGACATTTAATGGTGTGTTGGTTTCATTTGTAACAAGACTTGTATGAGGGAATCAAAATCAAAATCAAAATACTCTTTATTCAATTTAGGCCCTGAGAAGGCACTTACGAACGTCAAAGCTACCACCGGTTCGGAAAACAACCCAGTCATCGAGAAGAACCGGCAAGAAACTCGATCTGGTTTATCCTTTCATAATACATAACATATTTATTTTTATTATTACAACATAATTCACAGACACATAAAGCTACATTCATTTTTAGTGGCTGCACAGAGAGAGGCGTCACTTCCAGACGTCGCTATCGTTCACATACTGATCCACCCTGTAATAACCTTTATGTACTAAGACCCGCTTGACATAACATTTGAACCTACTATCCGGCAAATCGGTAATGTGTTTTGGGACTTTGTTATAAAATCTAACACTATTACCTAAAAAACTGTTACTGGTCTTAGTAAGCCTGAAACATGGAGTGACCAGTTTGTTATGGTTTCTGGTATTTACATTATGTCGGTCTTTTACTAAATCCAGATTATCTAAGTTTTTCCGGACGTACATCAAATTCTCAAGAATATATTGAGAGGGCAGAGTTAAAATACCGAATTCCTGAAACTTAGTCTTTAATGATTCACGAGGTCCCATATCATAGATCGCTCGAACTGCCCGTTTTTGTAGTAGGAATATGGTGTCTACCTCAGCTGCAGCCCCCCACAACAAAATGCCATAAGACATTAAGCTATGGAAGTAAGCGAAGTAGACCAACCTAGCAGTGGCAATATTTGTTAGCTGGCGAATTTTTCGAATGGCGAACGCAGCAGAACTTAATCTTCCAGCCAATTTTTTTATATGAGGACCCCATTGTAATTTAGAATCAAGTGTGATACCCAGGAACACAGTATTGTCAACTAAGCCAACTAGATTCCCTTGGATCTCGATTTTACTATCAGTTAGTGGAACATTAGGTAAGGTAATAGGTATGTTTGAAAAAACGTAAAGAAAGGTGAAATGTTTGGGTTAAAAATTTTTGAAGATTTGGAGATGAAGAATCCATAAAAAGTTCGTGAATTAAAGAAGCAGGAGTCAGTAGAGGTATCTTAAAAATATTGACCTAGTAGACATGTTGACGTTGAGTGAGAGAGCATTGTCTATTTCATGGTCGCGATGGTCTTGTGGTTTGACCGGTGGAATATCATTCCGATGTCCAAAGGTTCGAACCCCGGAATGTACCAATGATTTTTTCAGAATTCGTGTACACTTACTAATTAAAATTAGTAACAATATCGGCTGACGGTAAAGGAAAACATCGTGAACAAACCTGAATCTTGAGAAACGTTTTTGTAGTATTACTGAACGTGGGGAAACAGAACTGTGGATTTCTAAGAGTTTGAAATCACCAACATCGTGGCTGGCGTGGTGATTATGCCCCTACCTTCTTTCGGGAAGTGGCCTATGGCCCTGCAGTAGGTCTCTTATAGACTGATGATAATGAATTGGCCTAACTTTCTTCGTTACAATAACCCGTAAAAACCCACAAGTAGCTAATTACTAGGCTATAAAATGCAAAACAGAATTTTTATTATCCCACTGCTTCTTCCAGAGGAAAGCGGGTTTTTATATAAATATTTCAGTTGTAGTACACCATGACCCGAAGGTGCAATTTATTGCTTTGTTATAGTAACGTGTAAAGTCTTTGACCTAATCGTATATATTACCAAGCTGTTTACTATAAATTACTCTTTAGCACGCAATACACTAGAATCAAACAATGAATTTATTGAAGGTCGGTTTATTAATGACCAGCTGACCCGTGCCCACTTCGCTGGGCGGTAAATAGTTATAATTTTTTTTTACTTTTTGTGACTTAAATATAAAAGTTAGACATATGATGTCGTTGACTTTTTTGTAGTCATTATCAAGCAATACAACTTTTCTCTAGAACCCAATCATATAACTATAAGTATTCGTAAGAAACCGTTTTTTCTTCAACTTACTTTACAAATTCGACTACCACAAAAAAAAGTCTTTTCATTTTTCGTTACATGACACTCAAAAATAACGTGGCTTTCTATTGGTAAAAGAATTTTTAATAATTGGTTTAGTAGTTCCTGAGATTACTCCCTACAACCTCACACACTCACAAACTTTACCTCTTTATAATATTAGTATAGATTATCGTAATAGTACGTTAGTTTCTGCTATTGTTCATGTTATTAATTGCTTTCTTTATTTCACGTTGTCAATAAGTGTCGTTCTTTTATTTTGTATTGAAATTTGTTTTATTAAAATAATTTGATAGTGAAAAAGAACCTTATTCAATATAGCTTTTGCATCTGCCCAAATTGATGATTAAAACAATTAATGCTAAAAATTTCCCCGTAATTTAATTTTAACACAGACCATTACCCTTACAATACAGTATATTTATCACAATATAAATTGATACACCCTCAAGATTATTTACAGAAATATATTTGTTATTTGTAAATATACTTTGTAATATTTCGTCAAATATATTTAATACGACGTCTTCCTAAATTATATTATTAAATTAATTTTCATCTGTAAACTCGATTCAAGAACACACATTTAATTAAGGTTCTCTGATCCGTATTCGTTCAATTAACAAGGTTTAATTAATTCGAATGAGGCGACTATTATTTCAGACGTTATTAACTTAATCTAAAGATTAGGGCTTGTTTATACGAGAACTAGTTGGAGTTTATTTATACCTTTTCATATTCATTCATACACAATCGCGTGGCGGTGATTAGGTGCCAATTAAGGATATAGTTCTCGCGTTTTTCGCCAAGTCTTAACAGAACCTTAGTATTAATTTGGAGCTTGACAACTATTTGGAATTATAGACTGACCGCAACAGCTGTACCGCGCCATAGGTATGCGAGCGGCGAGACGGAGGGGGCGAACGGACTGTCTGTGTTAGACGCACATGAGATAAAATATCTACTCCCCACGTCCCCTGGCATACCTAAGGCGCGGTACAGACTTGCCGTCAGACTATAGTAATGTTTTCATAATCACAAATTACTCCTTGTCCCTTAAAGAAAACTGAACGCATTTATCATAATTTATTGAATTTTTTTCGCGGGATATTAATCTGTCATATAGTGGATTTTATATTTTATTCATAGTCTTAAGTTATTTGACCATATATTTCGTAATAATAGTGGTCTTTCTCGTAATATAGTTCGGTTGTTGTGCACGTGAAGTGGAAGGGAAACGATAGCACGGAGCATGAGTTCTGAGATGCCATAACTCAATGGAAAGTTTTAACAAAGGAGCCGCCATCTTGTTAGAAAATTGAAATTATGGCAAGTAACTTGTAACCTACCTGTTTGACAATCGCATTAATAATCTAGAAGATTGGATGTCAAAAATAAAACGAAAAAAAAATTAAGCAGAACCACTAACAATTCGCATAGGCTGGGAGCCGACTACAGGGTGCCATCATTGTGGCTGCGCGAATGATTCTGCGCACCACACAATGAGTGAGTGTTCCGCCTGGGACGTGCCACGCAGCGAGCTAGTCGCGGTCATTGGCCCGGATCTCTCGCTTCCGACTGTCATTTTTAAGATGGTCGAAAGCGAAGCCGGGTGGATCTCTGCCGTCTCGTTCTGCGAGACAGTCATGCTCGCAAAGGAGGCTGCGGAGAGGGAGAGGGAGCGAACGATTAGACTCCCTCCTCGCGGCCGACGAACTACGCGACGGCGACGGGTAGGCGATGACCTCCGGCCGCCGTAGTTGTGCCCTGGGGCGACAGACACATGTATGTCCGTCGCTCCGGGCAGTTAAACTGCACACCATGTGGTGGAGGTGCATTATGCTGATGCTCCCACAGTTCGTTAGGGCGAATAACACCCATTTCCCCTTGAGGGGTCCACCATCTTGACCCCTCAGGCCGCAGTTTGGGTCCCTTAGGAGGGGACAACACCTGTTGGAGGAGCAGATGTAGTGTCGATTAGACAGTCCCTGCTCCTCCGGCCAAAAGGTGTAAGAAGGTACCATGGGGTTTTAGTCCGTGCGACTCGGGCATATCCATCCTCTGCTGCCCGGTGAAATGGATATCCGTTAGGGATTCCCCCATGGAGAAAAAAAAAAAAAAGAACCACTAACAATCCTCAGACATTCATGTTCGACTTTTGTCAATTTTTGAGTTCGTAATTGATAAATACTGTATTCATCATTTTTAATTTTAATGTCATTTACATGTCTAGACCTTGGATCATGGAGACGCGAGCTGATGACGAGGAGGCCCCCACAGACCCCGCGGCAAGGAAACTAACACACCATGACTACACTGAACAAGATTTTGAAGGTAACTTATTTAAGTTATTTTCTATAGTAGTTTATCTGTTATTAAATAATAATGTTTTCGCAATTTGTTAGAGGCCGACAAACAGACACACAAGGTTACTATCGCTATTGTATTTTTAACGAATGTATGAACTTAATCTTCGAACATAACATTTCTGGCTTATATTACGTATACGTAGCTCATAGAGTAAGGTAAGGCAATTTTCAGTCGTAGAAATACCTAGTCTTGTCTCGACTAATCCAATTTAATCTCAGTGTTCTACTGTTCTAGGCGAAGTCATTAAACATGCAATCCTTAGCTTGTAACTTTGCATATCCGCTTCTGTATTCCCAGTTCTCATTTCAGTGGATTTTCTAGGAAGTTCGTGACAAAACTTAAACTAATATAAGATTTACATATACGAGAGTAGAATAAAATTATTATGCCATTCAGATAACATAACCGTATTATCCTTATTAATATTATAATTGCGAATGTGAGTATTTATTTGTATGTTACTCTTTCTCACACTGAACGGTACAGAAACAAATCTTTATTAACACGAGCGAATCCACGGGTCAAAGCTAATTTTTAAATAAGTTATTATTCTTATATTATCACATAATAATGCACATTTAAATTACTATGTTATGCATTTTCATTTTAAATATATTCCCATAGCGCAGTCGCACTAAGCTTACTATTAAGTCGAAAGAAGGGTTCGATTACCGGACATTTCTAGCCTTTATACCATTGATATAATTAGTTATGTGCCTGGGTTTTAGATGCCTATACGTATTATATATCAGCTATTTATTTATCATAATAAAATGTGTGCTTAGTTTAGAATTGATAAACTATATTGCAAATTCTTCTTTTTCTTTTTACTATCTCACCTAAGTAGAGTCGGCACATGTTTTCCACTCTCCCCTGTCAGACGTCATCTCAGTATTCATACCTTGTATACACATATCATTTTTCACACAATTTATCCATACCTTTTTTGGTCTCCTTTACTCCTTTATCAATCTACCTTGTCCACAATGTGGGAAATTATATTTAAAAAAACATATCAGTAATCTTGAACAGTTATCAACTCGTCAAACCTACATAAAGGTATAAATTAGTGTTATCTAAATAATTAAAATGACAGAGGTATGCTGTTGTGCGCACATCATATAAAACCTACTGAATAGATTTCGATCAATTTTTTTTTTAGTATTACTTTTTAGATTCATAATCGTTACCTAAAAATAACGCGATAGCTTTAGTAAATTACTAAGCATTACGCGTTCCAAGATGTGTTTTCTTGCCACGGAAAAATCAAATAAGCGGTGTGATGCTTATGTTTCTCTTCTATACATAAAATGTATTGTTGAGATAATTACCAACGCAGACAAAGGCACGGGTCGTGAGGCCTGGGGGCGATGGAAACGGGCATGTCCGTCGCCCCGGGCAGTTAAACTGCACAGGCCCATGTGGTGGAGGTGCATTATGCTGATGTGACTCCCACAGTTCGTTAGGGGGGTAACATTTCCCCTTGAGGGGTCCACCATCTTGACCCCTCAGTCCGCAGTTTGGGCCCCTTAGTAGGGGACAACACCTGTCGGAAGAGCAGACGTAGTGTCGATTAGACAGTCTCTGCTCCCCCGGCCAAAAGGTGTAAGAAGGTGCCATGGGGTTTTAGTCCGTGCGACTCGGGCGTATCCATAAAATATACAATAAACATTTAAAAAATCATGTTTACAAAAGAAACAATAACAAGTGCGTTTAATTTCGCAAACCCGTGTAGTATAAGCAAAATTAACACATGGTTATATAATGCGTAATGAATTTTATATGGGCATGATTATAATTAATTCAGTTGAATTAATCTGTAATCTTCAAGTGGATTACATACGTTCGATAATACGAAAGACACTTTTATGAATTCATTAAAAAGATTATAACAATGTTCCATACTTACTTTAATATACAATTCATTTATGGAGATTTAAAATTTGGGAACATTATAATCCTTCTTTAGGGATTAATTATGTCACTGGGGACTTTAAATTTTCATCACCTTTGAAGCATTTTAATGTTATTTGTTGACTAATTTAATTTTTAATTATTTAATGACAACGTAAATGAACAGCAAAGACCTACGGGCGTCATCCCGTATTATCTATTGGTGTAAACCGCATGAAAATCCGAACAGTAGTTTTTGAGTTTATCTCGAACAGACAGACAGACGTGGCAGAGGACTTTGTTTTATAATATGAAGTGATTACCTATTAGTATTAAATAAAGAGTTATATAATTATTATTTTTGTATTGGAAGATTCTGCGCGTCGAGTTTGTTGGAGTACATTACTTACGAAAGAAAGAATTTATTGGCTATATTAAATACAAGCTTTATCCCATAGCATCGCCTTTTTTTTTATCGTGGGGAAATCCCTTATGTATACACCAACCTCTCGGGGGAGAAAGTGGGTTATGTCCGACTCGCACGGACTAAAACCCCACCGTGTACGTCTTCCGCTATAGTTGGGGTGGCACGAGATCTCTATAGACTTCATCGTGCCGCCCTAGCGATTGGCCCAGCAGTAAAAGCGCCGCCGCCGGGCCCCGTCCAGTTGGGAGACAGCCGTGTACACACCGGCCGTCTCCTGCGTCCACCGGACCTGTGCAATGGGAAGATGGGCCCCCCGACCCATCTTCCCTGGTCCGATTACAGAGGGAGGAGGCGGTCAAACTGACGCCTCCTCCTGTCCGTCCTCCGTTGGTGGAGACGGCCACTTTGAGGGTCCTGCTCACGGACCCTCTCCGCCGCCTCCTTCTGCGAGACGACCTCCTCGCAGACCCCATAGCATCGCCTCCATTAACTTGACTTAACTATGGAAACGTATGGAAAGTATCTATCGTAATTTTACTAAATTTTTTGCTCACCGAAGTTGTCCCTACCGTGGAGATTACAAAACTCAATTAAAACCGTTTAAATTCATATCGTTAGAAAATCATCAAAAGCCTTGAAAACTGTCATTGCTCTTTTCGGAAATATCATTCATAATTATTTAAGCTATATGCATTTGGATTTATTGTTGACGTACAATTTGCATTCGGTTTCTCTTGTTGAGATAGTGTTGTAATAACAAATGAGGGAAGATATACACACATATAAAAACACTTCACACTGTCCTAAACTACTGGGTGATTAGATTCATAAAAGATTATACACTTTTGCATGATTCTTAAAATTTACACATTGGATCTACAAAATATTTTGTAAAAAAATCTATGACTAAATACTAGAAAAATGAGGACAAAGCTTTTCCGAACGATGTTTTATCTTATACAAGCAGAAGGAAGCGTGTGACGTTACAAATTACTATGAAAATTGGGTAACAAGTGTAACGAAGGTTCCAGAAATACGATATTTATGTCTGCCCATTCACGTTTACTATTCTTCGTGTTAACAAAAAATAGGTGTGTAAATGAGGTTTTTAAAAACCATTTGGGATGGAAATATTGGAAGAACTGTGATTACTATAGTTTTTTTTCATATACGGCATTTATATTAGGTAATATAAATAAATACTAGGTCATTAAATATAAAAATAGCGTTCTACATAGTACGTGGAAAAAATATAAATTATATATTTAAGCATTCGAAGTATATACCATACATCCATCTGTATCGGATGGCGCGAAAACAAATGAACCACTAAATTAAAAACACAAATACACAAGCCTAAATTTGAATTTGGAATTCCTAACCAAACACCAAATATTTCAAATCAAAGTAGCCAGTTCGCCACACAAAACGGCAATTTCATACGTAAGGACTTAATATGATTACAGTTTTAAATTATATATCAATGTTATTAACTAGCTCTCTTAGGCACTTAACCGTTTCTCATAAATGGTCAATATCTAAATATCGATCTTACAGTGAGTCAGGTTAGTTATGTTGAATCGAGATACTGTGTTATAGAAATGATATTTTAATCAATTAAACGTAAACATTAAAATACAGTAGAACCTCAACAAATCAAAATTTAAGGAAGATGTGAAAAACTTCGACTTATAGAGGTTTCAGATTATAATGGGGCATTGGAAAGTATTTTTTTAAGGTAAAGGTTCCGTCTGCCGCTTGTGAACTACACATGTGGATTTTTTTAAAATACGTATTTAGTTAACAACTGCCCTTTTTTATACTCCATTTCACTTCACATGTTATTTATGGAGCCTACGACAACATATGAAAATCAATACATATAATACAATAATATATACATAAAATCCATAAAAAAATTACAGAGTTTAATTAATATAGAAATCACTTTTAAGAAAATCTATACATATTTTCTTAATATTCTTAAAGGCATCCTTAACTTATGTTTTGTTAAAACTATATCAGTTATTAAATTATAATCTCAGACGTAGTAAATTCAATGTCCGAGGAGATACTGAGAGTGATTTCCTTTAGTTAAAATCTTGGAGGAAAATAATGATTAATTTGTACAGAGCTCAGATTTCCAGTAATTAAGTATTATAGATTTGGGGAGAGGGAACTAAGTTTTCTTTCGAGTTGTAAAAGTTTTTGATTTATCGAGCTTTAAATTATATGACTCGCAACTGTGGTCAAAAGATAACAAAGAATTTAAGAAAAGTATATTTGTGGCCAATCTATAGCACTACGTATCGATTTCAAAGGATTGTTTTATTGATGAATAGCTATTTTCTCACTCAGTGACACATTTTATGTTTTATTTTTAAAAACTCTCGAGTAGCTTCTAGTATTTAATGTACTACAAAAAAATATGTATCAGAAACATTTCGTTGGAAAATATGGCTTCGATAACATTTTGTGACATAAAAATCATTCTATCTGAATATAGCTGGAAGCGATCGGCGCTTATCAACGTCGCGAACAGTGTTTTTCCTTTCTCAGGTAGAAAATTGAACATGTAACGTTATATACCTGCAAAATATTGTATATCGTTCGAGACAAATACATTAGTTTTAATGGTATTTAAATCATTTTTTTTTTACTTTGTTTATAGGGGCTTTTATTCCACTGAACATATCAGCCCCATTGTTCCCCAATCTTTTTAGCTCTATCATGATAGTCGCTGATGAGGTATCATAACCAGGTCATACAGCATCTTAGCTTCACCCGAACCGGGTTCAGCCAAGATGCTGTGACAAATACCTATGTTCTGGCAACTACTTTTTATACTACTCATCAACGACTCTCTTTCGATGTTGTTCTTGGCACACTCCATCATAGTAGGTGTATTTTATATACATGATTATATTCGATCAATTACATACAGTACCTAAATTCTATGTAATACAGATATTCTTAGTATTTCGTTTTTAATCTTTATACCTACTCGTATATTACTTAATTCATTCTACCCCATTCATGTTCGCAGATGATCTGAAAATAGCCCGTGCAATAGAGTTTTTTTTTTTATAGTAGCACGTACATAGTACAATCCAAAAACAATGGCGACCACCGAGTGACACACTATACTTCGCCGGTCAACGCTGTCATGTCGGCCTGCGAAAAGCTGGATATGCACAGGCTGATCCCGAAACGCGACCCGCAGAAGCGAATCACTATAATGGGCTTTTTCGCCATATATATGGTGGTTGCGACCCAGTCAGACTGTTACGTTGAGATCACGTCTCGGCTTGATTCGGTTGCGCATTTGTGTACCTTAAGCGCAGATTACGAACTCAACAAAGCCAGATGCTAAGAACGATTGGCGGGGCCCCACTATATGTGAGGGACGCGACGATCGCACGCAATCTGCAAGTAGAGAACCTAGACAGCCTCGCCACGAACATGTTTCGGAGAGCAGGTACTTTGGCGCATGTTCACCTCCAAAACATCGCGCCGCTACACACTAGACCGCCCGATGATTGCAACACGGCAAACTGAGAAATCCTAGTTAAAAAGAAGAGAACAAAAACACAGGCCCGATCACTCGTGCGCTCTTCTGAGCACACGAAGACACCACGTCTTCACCCATAGACCCTCTCTCGAATGAAGAAGGCGAAAAATTACCACCGCAAGAGGGTTATCCCTGAAATGGTTCCCCCGCACCATCACAAAAGATGGAGAGAGAAGATTGCGAATGAATGACCTTAGAATATTGTTCAATAATATGGCGTCAACATTACGCAACACATACTTCGTGCTTAGAACTAATACAAAAACGGTTTACTAGGTACTTAGCTAATTCCTTAGGTACTAAAAAAATAGACTTTAGCTATCGTAATATATTAAAGCAATTCAAAATTGAAACCTTGGAAGAGCGTAGAAACATTCTTGATTTAGTTTTTTTTGTTTAAGTCCTTCAACGACTATATATATAGCCCTGAATTACTGAGCATGTTTGGATTCTGGATTCCTTCTAGATATCCTCGTCATTCTATTAACCTTTTCAATTCTCCTTTTAGAAAATCTGTTTTAGGTAAAAATTCTCCAGTGTCCAGAATAAGTACCTTATATAATAAATACAAGAACTTAGATATATTTGGCATAACATTATCAAACTTTAAATATTTAATCAGGTATTTATTGAACTTTTTGAACTTATTGAAAATTTATTGAAAATTGAAAAGAATTGTTAACTTACATTTTTTTTCACTACTAATTAATGTGTACTATGTAAGTTGTTTTTACTCACGAAATTGTACATCGTTAACAATGATTAAAGTAATATTTTTTATTTAAAATAAGCCGATGTAACAATTATTGTAAACTAATAAATTAACAAAAATAAATATATACAATTCGTCTGTCCGTGTGTATATGACTGAACACCTCCTAAACGGTCGGACAGATTTTGATGACATTTTTTTGTACGTGTTCAGATTGATTCAAGTATGGTTTAGATTCACAATTGGAATTGGCAGGTGGCGCTGCAATTGACATTTAGGACTTTTTATTATCAAAGCAGGACAACGCCCGACGGGTCCGCTAGTATATTACAGTTATAGTAGATTTATTTATTTATAAATTACTACTAATAATTTATATCGCGTATCGGTATAAAAAAAATTGTTATTGATAACACCAAAACTCATCAATAGCTACAAAACAAAAAAAAAGAGAATGAAGAAAATCGGCTCAGAAATAGAGGAAGGAGATGTTCTTAAGCACTTTCCCACTGTCGATTTATATTTTAAAATATTTTTCTTCCGTTTTCCTTACCAAAAGCTCTGGCTTATTGCATGATTCGTAACTACTTCGAGTAGCATCGTCAAGTGCTGCCAGAGCACACTTATAGGTGCTCGACGAAGTATTTTCAACTTGAGAATTTAACCAGGCGTGCATTAGCAGACTGTGGTAAATGCAAAATAACTCAAAATCCATTCCACGGGGGACGGAACTGAGTTAATACAAGTTTTTAATTGCCTACAGGTCACAGAGCCCATACCGTGTTCGTTGGCGTCCACGTACCAGCCCGAAGACATTCACACAGGAAGCACAAGCACCATCACCGCAACGGGGAAAGTGAGAACGATGTTCCTGGTAAGGCTTTTCTATAATATATCACTATATAGAATCCGATGGAAAGCACAGTGTAGTGTAAAAACAATGGTGACCACTTAAAAGTCACCAGTCCGTCGACAGTCGTCGCTGTGTTACCTTTCTGCAAGCCTAGGTAGCTATATATATATATTGGCTGATTTTAAAACGCAGGAAACGAAAAGAAAGTCACAGTAAAAGAAGTTATAAATTAAATAGGAATTCATTTATTTAATTTACTTACATTTAATAATATACGCTCTAATAATTTTATATAATATATTTACTAAAGGTAATAATATGAAGCAATATGATTTACACGGAATGCCTCTTACACATTTCCTTTAGAAAATTATGAAGTATACAATATTACTTCATTCATACAACAACGAACTCGTTAGCTTTTCATGAAGAATCTTTTGATGTACAGATAAAAAGAGTAATTTCCTTCCGAGATTTTTATGTATATACATATGTAATAGTACTAAATACTACGATATAATAAAGTGCTATAAATAAAAGTAGACTACTGTTTTTTTTGTTAATCTAGGCATTCAACATATTGAAGTGTTTATAATTATCATGAATTGGTTACTGCAAAGTCAAGATGCTTTACTAAGCTTTCATAGTAAATTCAGCATGTTAACATCTTGAAAAATTGGAAAAAAATTTAGAAAACTATCTATATTATATTGATAATTGAACCGTTATATTTCAAAATGACATATATCCAATTTTAATCGTTCATACAATACAACATGTGTCAAAGTAGGTGGAAGAGCCACGCCGAAGCTATTACTGGTTTGCCCGGCCCTGATGGGGTCCCGGGTCGGGTGCTCGGCCTGATGCTGGGTCATCTAGGGGGGTGGCTTCGGGAACTGTTCGACAAATGTTTATCGGTCGGGCAGTTCCCGAAGCCCTGGAAGCTCGGGCGGCTCTGCCTATTGGTGAAGGAGGGCCGCCCTCCGGACTGCGCGTCTGCATACCGGCCCCTCGTCCTGCTGGACGACGCCGGGAAAGCTTTGGAGCGGATTGTCTCCTCCCGGGTCGTCCAGCACCTGGAGAGAGTGGGGCCAAATCTGGCGGACGCGCAGTTCGGCTTCCGGGCAGGGCGTTCTACAATTGACGCTTTGTGCCTCCTGAAGTCGCTGTCCACTGAAGCGACCTCCCAGGGGGAGAGGGTCTTGGCGGTGTCTTTGGACATCGCCAACGCCTTCAACAGCCTGCCGCATGGAGTTATACGGGAGGCGCTCCAATATTTCGGAGTGCCCCCGTACCTGCGGCGGCTGTTGGAGGCGTATCTCGAAGATAGGGAGGTCGCCTACGTGGATGGCGACGGACGTATGATCCGACGAGTCACCAGGAGAGGAGTTCCACAGGGGTCGGCATTGGGGCCGCTCCTGTGGAACCTGGGCTACGACTGGGTGCTCC
>MU158827.1:1012452-1079553 GCA_015888305.1 Antheraea pernyi | reverse complement strand
GTGCTGGGTGTCGCCGACTCTATATGGGAGTCGTGCGGGCGATGGCCGCCTACGGGGCACCAGTGTGGGCTGATGCCCTCAGTGCCGACAACGTGCGCACGCTGCGTAAGGCACAGCGCACGGTGGCACTGAGGGCGGTCCGGGCATACCGCACGGTGTCCTCCGCGGCGGCTTTCACGCTCGCCGGCTCCCTACCCTGGGAGCTGGAGGCGGGTGTCCTCGCCGCTGTGTATCAGTACACGGCGGCGAGAAAGCGTAGTGGTGAGCCTCCGGCTCTCAGGGAAGTTGAGTTTAAGAGGCGGGAGATCCGGGAGGTCGCGGTCGAGAGGTGGATGCAGGACCTGGTGGACGCGCGCTATGGGCGTCATACAGTGGATGCCGTCCGCCCGGTCCTGCGGGAGTGGATGGGACGGGAGTGGGGCTCCCTGACGTTCCGGATGGTGCAGGTACTCACCGGGCACGGTTGCTTCGGATGGTACCTGCACCATATCGCACGCAGGGAGCCCCCCCTATCTCCCAAAACGCGGTCTGGTAACGCATTTGCGACTCCCCTGGTGTTGCTAGTGTCTATGGACGGCGGTGACCACTTAACATGAGGTGACCCGCCAGTTCGTTTGCCTCTTATGATAGAAAGATTTTCATTTTTGTACACCGAAAACGAAGTTCAAATTTTGCCGTTTATAAGGTTTTTAGTTGTTTTTCATCTTCATATTTTTCATGTACAAAATTTGAAGATTTTAATAAATAACGTAAATTATTAGCGATTAGATTTAGCGTATTTTTAAATGTAGCGACACAATTAATGAAAAGTAAAACTGTCCTTAGTTATGTTGTAATTGATAGACCTAAATAAATACAATTCGTAGGGCCAGGAATAATGTCTCGGGTCCGAAGATTGAGCGTAACAGACGATGGAGAAACATGTAAGACAGTAGTCTTAAGATGACAACATTCATTCAAATATTTCGATATCTTATTTTAATTTATAGCTCATCATACCTTTACTACCGAGTGCATGTTCAACCTTCTAAGTAACTCATTCTATCGTGTCCATTTCTAGAACTTTCTATTGTTTTGTATCATCTCTTATTATTTGTGAGCATGTTTTAAAAAATTTGTATTCGTCTGGTAACTGATCCTACTTTTATTTTAGTTAGTTTAAATAAATTGATCTATATATATATATATATAAACAAAATTGAAATGTCTATTGCCTGTCCGTGCCGATCTCATAAACGCCTGAACCGATTTACGTGAGAATTTTGCAAGCAGGAAGATGAAATTCAGAGTGTTAGGTTCTTATATATCAAATCAAAGTTTTATATGAAAAAAGTAAAACGGAAAAATTTACATATTTATTCAATTGTAGTATGCACCATTATTATCTATGCACTTTCGGCATTTTATAGGTAGTTCGTTGATTCGTTTATTGAAAACAATGTCGGAGCAAAAATCAATAAAATCTTTGAAGGCAGATTGGACTGTTTTTTTTTTACTTGCAAGAAATTTACTTGTCTAAATTCCGAAAAAAGTAGCATTCTTTAAAAGCAAGATCCGGGACATATACTGGGTGTCGGTTACATTCCAACAGCAATGTCTCTAATTTAGCGACCGCTTGCCGTGAAGTATGGGGTCTAGCGCTGTTCTAAAGCAGCAGTGGGCTAGAGAGATGGATTATTCCCGGTTGTTAACGGCTAGCTTTTCCATCATGATTTGCGTCTGTTGTTAATATAGATTTGCCATAATCGTCTGCCCAGATCTTAGAACGCACAAAAAACACCGGCACTGGTCCACCAACCACTTACCTGTGCTTTTTTCTGAGTCAACTTTCGCTTAGCACGTGATTTGGCCGGTTCTCCTAGCTTCAATCACTGTAATGAGTGTTTCCGATTGTTTTAAAGGATCCAGTATTTGTTGGTGTGCTTCAGTAAATTCATGAGGTACCCATTTCTCGAGGCTTTTCACTTTTCCAATTTGTTCCAAGTAAATTAAAATTATGTTATCACTCACATTAAAGGCGGCCGCTATCTCTAATGGGGTTTGCAATGAATTTGCTTCCACAATCACTTTTTAATCTTCACAATCAATTGTCGTGTTTTGCATTAGCTTCCCCATACACATCATGAATTTTTCGAACTGTTTCTGTAGCCCTGATTGCATGACGGAACTCGTATTCATATATAATGTAATATTTTAAGTTTTCCATTATGCAAAAAGAACATATTATAGAAAAATCAAATAGTACGAAAACAAATGAATTACTACATTAAAAAAACAAATACATAAACCTAAAATTGAAATAAATTTGAATTTGGAATTCTCGACCAAACTCTAAATATTTGAGACCAAAATGGCCTGTTCAAAAAAACGCCAATTTCATATGGAAAGCATTAATATTATCTACATTATATATTATAACTCGTTCCATATTAGCTAAAAAGAAATGATAAAAGTTAATCGAGGTAACTTAAAATGGGTAAAAGAGTTACAGGATCGAAATAATAATTATAGAACAGAAATAAGAGACGGTAAACATTAATTTACGTTAAATATATTTATATCTTTCACGTAAAATTAATAATATTTAGAAAATAGCAGATTTGCGGGCACCACCTAGCCCATAATCTGAACACGAAGATTAAAACTGTCAAATAATATTAATATTGATCATTTTCAGTGACACCTCCCGCTCAAAGGGTACAGTTTATACTCGGTGAAGACGTAGATGACGCATCACTTGAATCACATCCACTATTTTCTGAAATGGAAGAACTAGTTAAGGACGGTGATGAATTAGAATGGAAAGAGACAGCACGATGGATCAAATTTGAAGAAGACGTCGAGGAAGGTGGAAATCGTTGGTCTAAACCTCACGTCGCCACTTTATCACTCCATTCTTTGTTTGAACTACGAAGTCTCATTCTAAACGGATCGGTGATCCTTGACATGGATGCCAATTCACTGGAACAAGTCGCTGATAATGTTCTAAATAGCATGGTCACTGACGGATCCTTAGTATACGATTGTAGGGATAAAGTAAAAGATGCTTTATTAAGACGGCATAGACATCAACATGAAAGACGAAATCACAATAACATGTCCAGGCTTCCTTTAATTAGGTCTCTTGCCGATATTGGTCGAAATCATTCTTCGTGTAAAAGTAAGTAATTAATTAATTCGTGATTTTGTATTGAGAGGTTATTTGTAATAATTACAGAAAATATTATGGCGTAATCCAATTAGATTTTCAGGAGGGTGGCTCTCGACGCTCTAGTTCGCGGAGTTGTCGGGGGTCTACCTCGTCTCCTCATACTGCTCTCCTCCAAGCAACTGATGCGAGAGGTTCTTATCTCGCAGTTCCAGGTTAGCTAAATCTGGGAATGGTAAAACTGTGTGATATTTGCTCGTTGAATTCACGCCCTCTGATTAACATAGATATACGTGCACGCACTAAGAATAATATTCAAGATTATATGTATATACACGTCAGTGTTGTTTTTGTGAAAAATCGGTTAAGATCCTTGACTACTGGTAATTGATACTTACATTACAGTGGAAGATAGCGGTGCTACAAGTGGACATTCCCAAAAAGGAGAATTCACGCGTTTCCTAGGCATCCCTAGCGCGGGTAACCGCTTGTCTCCATTAGTGTTTGTCGTTTAAATATAATTTTAATTCTGTTTTCAAGCTGCCTCCGCGTTATTGTTTACCAAAGCTTTGGTTATCTTAAAACTGCCAATATCCTTATTTTTTCTCATGCTTTATCATTACATTAACATTTTTTCAAGGCTAATTATCATTTTGATACAACTTTGCTATATAGAATTAAATTTTTAATCCACATTAATGTAATTAAATACAATCAAGGTTATACTTTCTAATACATAATCACAATCGACGAAATCATGTCTATTGTGATTCGTATTTTTTAAGCTTCATCACTAAAGTTTATTTTCACAACAGCAATTTATTATAGTGAACAATTCTGCTTTTTAATGTGTATTTTTATACTTATATATCAATGTTTTAATTTATAACAATATGCACATTATTACAGGTGCTGGTAATGACGAAGGAATGATAAAAAGCCCCAGCAGCTTTTCAATGAGTCGTAATCACAGTTCCACTGATCTTCCAATTAATGGAGATATAAACCATAAAAGCAATACTAACTTTATGCGGAAAATACCACCCGGAGCAGAGGCATCAAATATTTTAGTAGGCGAAGTTGATTTCCTTGACAAAACTTTATCAGCATTTGTCAGGCTCAAAACTGGTACTATAATGGGTGACCTAACAGAAGTTCCTGTACCAACAAGATTTATGTTCGTACTACTTGGTCCACCAAACAATAATTCAAGCTTTCACGAAATCGGTCGTGCTATGGCAACTTTAATGTCAGATGAAATATTTCACGAAGTTGCATACAGAGCCAAAAGAAGAGATCATCTTTTAGCAGGTATCGACGAATTTCTTGATGCTGTGACCGTTTTACCACCGGGTGAATGGGATCCGGCCATTCGTATAGAGCCACCAGCAGCTATACCATCACAAGATCTGAGAAAACGACCTAATGATAGTCAACAAAAAGAAGAATTTGATGAAGAAGAAGAAGAACAAAGACAAAGAGAAGAATCTGGATTAGCTAGAAGTGGAAGATTATTTGGAGGATTAATTAATGATCTCAAAAGAAAAATTCCATGGTACTGGTCTGATTTTAAAGATGCTCTAGCGCTACAGTGCATAGCATCTTGGATATTTTTGTATTTTGCATGTTTATCACCAATTATAACTTTTGGTGGATTGCTAGGAGAAGCAACTGGAAAAAATATGGCCGCTATGGAATCTCTAATATCAGGATTTGTTTGTGGTATGGGCTACGGTTTCTTTTCAGGACAACCATTAACAATATTGGGTTCAACAGGTCCTGTTTTAGTGTTTGAGACAATAGTATTTGAATTTTGTAGACAAGTTGGGTGGAAGTATATGTCATTTAGATTTTGTATCGGTACATGGATAACAGTTATACTGGTCATATTAGTAGCTATCGACGCAAGTGCATTAGTTTGTTACATTACAAGATTTACGGAGGAAAACTTCGCTACACTTATCGCTTTCATATTTATTTACAAGGTAATTATTAGTTGATATGGAATTAGGTCGTCGATAACTAACACTACTAATCTGAAATGAATATACAGAACTATTAGCAAAATATATTTAAATATCATGTTCATTTATTTAATTATTCTTTGGTTATTAAATTTTCATTTACATTACGTTATACTTCAAGACATTCCCAAGGTATGTGTATTCACAAAAATTATAGTTGCACACTTGACTGAAAAGCAAGTTTAATTTAAAATATCTATTATTAATTTAAGTTTTGTTTGTCAAACAGGCAGTCGAAAATGTTATTTCTATAGGAAAAAAATACCCAATAACAACACGTCCCGATGACGTTCTCAATTATGAATGCTACTGTTTACCAAGCAATTATTCCCAAGTGCCGGAGACGTTTTACGTGTCTCCTATTGATAAAGAGACTTGTCAGGTAAATTAATAATCACTTTATCACTTACTTGAGATATCAATACCACTAAGTGTGGGTATACCACACCAACATTGAATTCCTAACAATTGTTATAACACTTGTTTAATAAACTTATCGAAATTTTATGTTGCAGCTTTACAATGGGACATTAATAGGGGACGGCTGTGATACGAAGGTTTACGTACCAGATGTTTTCTTAATGTCTATAATATTATTTTTGGGTACATTTACGATATCTATAATTCTAAAGGATTTTAAGAACTCACTTTTCTTTCCAGCTAAGGTAATAATTTCCTGAAATTTTATAAACATTTTCAAAATGTCATATTTATTTGCATTCTTATTTTTTTCAGGTCAGACAAATTATAAGTGACTTCTCTGTTATAATAGCTATACTATCAATGTCGTTTTTGGATTACAAAGTGGGTGTAAAAACACCAAAGCTAGAAGTGCCATCGGAATTTAAGCCAACACTGCCTACTAGAAATTGGGTCATTACTCCTTTCGATGGGAATCCAATATGGTCAGCTTTGGTCGCATTACTTCCAGCACTTTTAGGAACTATACTCATATTTATGGATCAACAGATCACTGCCGTCATTGTAAACCGTAAAGAGAATAAACTGAAAAAAGGTTGCGGTTATCATTTAGATCTATTTGTATTAGCGATCCTCATACAAATTTGTTCAGTTATGGGCCTTCCATGGTTTGTAGCGGCAACTGTGTTAAGTATAAATCATGTTAACTCGTTGAAAGTAGAGTCAGAATGTGCAGCCCCTGGTGAGAAGCCTCAATTCTTAGGAGTACGAGAACAAAGAGTTACACATATATTAATATTTTTGACTATTGGCTGTTCAGTTGTATTAACTCCAGTTTTGAGGCACATACCCATGCCTGTCTTATTCGGTGTATTTTTGTACATGGGAGTTGCATCGCTGAAAGGACTTCAATTCTTTGACAGGATATTGATTATGTTTATGCCTCAAAAATATCAACCGGACCACATGTTTCTAAGACAGGTAATTAATAGAAAGTTTTTTCTAATATGCTGTCCTAATATCTGAGAGAAGGTTTTGTAGAAAATAAGAAATCAAAAATTAGGGAGAGGTTCCTTAGTATTACGGGTAATATGTTTCCTTTCATATGCATGTTTGGCCTTATACGACAATCACATAAGGAACTAATTAGATTTAAAAGCGGCCAAAAACAATTTATATATATTCACATTGCAGAAATAAAGAATAGTAACCTTTACCTATATTACTCATTATTTGTTTTAGGTGCCGATCAAACGCGTGCATCTATTTACAGCGATCCAATTAACTTGCCTTGTTTGCCTTTGGGTAATAAAATCTTTCTCTATGACCTCAATTCTGTTTCCCTTGATGTTGGTGGTGATGATTGGGATACGCAAAGCTCTAGACTTATTTTTCACTAGACGAGAAATGAAGATACTCGATGATGTCATGCCAGAAATGACAAAGCGGAACGAAGATGAGTTACGCGAACTTGGAGACGCTGAGGTGGGATGGCATGCAAAACTCTTACGTCTTTGCCATCGCAATTGACCTAACTTCAAACCATTTTAATTTCCTTTTTTCATACCGAATAGTATGTATGTACCATGATTTTCTTCTCATCATTATCTATTATAGTTTTTCAAATAAATTCAGTGTTATGTTACCAATCATCGTATATTATTTTCAACATAACTTTATTTTCCTCGAACACTTTATCACCTAATTTAAAAACATTTGGTAAGTATCTAGATATAGTAAAAGTTAAATAGATACATAATGTTTACAAAGTAATTTATGCTGCAAATATCGTTAATTTTCTTCGGTTAAACCCTTATAGGATGCTCAGAAGAATAACCCACCACACTATCAGGAGAATCTTCAGATACCTCTTATAAATGGAAATATAATGAACATACCGCTGACATCCATCAATATATCGGAAGAAGTGAACAAAACCGGGATTTGGAAACAAGTTAACAGTAGCAACAAAACCAGAACTCGAAGCGATATCAAAGAATACAAACACAAATCTGGAAAGAAAAAGTAAGTATAATTTAATTCAAATCCTTAATATCATATTATAAGTATTTGGATATTAATATTGTCATATATTTTTTAGCAATAAACACAAAAAGTTAATGTCAAAAACTGCACAATCCGAGATTGAAAGAAGACTGTCTACAATGGCTGAAGTAGAAGAGGACGATCATTCAGTAAAGGTCTGCGTTAAAGACACCAAGTTTTAAGTACGCATGTCCTCAAATCCAAATAGCATTGCATGCAATCAAACTAACTGATTAAGTCAACGTGCATGATTCGAGCAAATTCCTTTCGTTTAGCATATCTTTAGCAATCCGACCCAAGCTGAAATAAGTAATTATGTTACTGAAATAGGAGTAATAACGTCGATATACCCTATCTAAATCGTTGAACCTGTACTTTTCAGTACATCCATACCATATTGAAAAAGTGTATTTTATCTGTATGTAAATATTAATAAAAAACATCACCTTTGTGTATATATAGTGAAGTAAGCAGTAATATTATACATGGTAAGTTATAATACGATGTTGTATAGTTATCACAGTATATGTCATGTATATTTCTATGTATGTTTATGTGATTGTAGTGTAGATATGTGTTAATTTATGGACCTTTTTACAAAAGTATACCTGCTTATTTAATTCAAAATACAAATATATGTTATTAAAAATAACATACATAAAAATTGTACCAATTTATTACTACATCACAAGTAAAACTTGAAGAAAGAGCAACCCTATGTTTACCAGAATATAATTAAAACCACCCAAACTCCTTGAGTAAAGGCCAAGTAATAATAAATAAAGACTTTTACCATCAAGGATATTGTCAGGTGATGAGTTAATCATTTTTGATCATGTGGTATAAATATTCCAAGCATTGTCTATGCCCCATAACTTAGTGTCAAAATAACTGACGAATGAAGGTCAATGATGTTATAACTAAACTATCATTGTGAAGGCCACTATCTGTCAAAAGAGCTTCTTAATAATCTGTGGATGAAAGTCAATTTACACAACAGTTCTAAAAGTTAGGTTAGTATTAGTATTCTCACTTTGTTTTCGGTTTCAAGGAACAAAACTAAAAAAATACGATTTCTTTTTACATTTCTATATATTATAAATGTATACCTAAATGTTCCATTTGACATAAATTACATAAACGACTCAACATCAACACCACAATGACATATCATTTGATATTACCAGACATTATTAATGTAAATATATTTAAAAGCAATCACTGTTACATGAGTAATCGCTGTAATTGTATTTACTTTATTACTTGGCACTTACCCAAAAACTCAGTTGATTGTAAGCAAACTCGGGTAAACTTAGGTTTAGTCAGCGCCAAACTTGTTGACCGCTCTGAACAAAGCTGTGCAGAACACAAATTAGAAAAGAATTATTTTATATGTATAACATCGAGACAACTTAAGAATAAATAAATGCCAATTTTAGATCTCTATAATAATATTGTAACTTTGTTTTGTATAAACCTCTGACTATATTACGCGCAAGCCCGTACTTACGGCTATATTCAGAGTGGTCAAAAAGATTGACAAGTAGATTGTACACTAATCTGTATATACCAACACACACACCTATCATTTACTCAGAAAAATGTTTTTGATAGGACATATCTAGGTAGAGAGAACAATCTGGTATTTACATTCACAGGTATAAATGTTATGTTACGAAATCTCTCTTTAAATTTTAGGATTTAGGTAAATAAAAATTAAAATAAACATAACGAAAGCTTCCATTTCGTTGAAAATTGTTGACGAAAAAGTTATTATAAGTAAATTCAACATAACAAAAAATCTGAAACTGAATTAATTAAATATCACTATGAATAATTTTAAAATACTTAACAATCATTAGTTATGTTATTTCTTCATTTGAGACTATTTGCATGAATGTAGTTTTCATATTTTTATTTTTGCATGACTGTACTTATTTTTCATAACAGCTATAAGTACAAATGTTATAACAAAAAGCTATTTCAAATGTGGCCTATTCTGGTTATCTTCTATTAAGAATAACGCTATGACGAGCTGACGAGCTCGACGCTGACGAATATCTGTATAAAATTAATAAAAAATGTTTACCTGTTTTGATGACAATTTTGTGTTTGCCTGAGTTCGATATTTTTTAAATAATCGTCTACTATACTATAATTTAATTTCCACGATTTCTTATCTATGGACTCGGTTTATAGGTGGAAAAATATAAAGTATATGGCATAAAGTTTTCATAGTTATTAGTTAATTTTGCAGCTGAGAGAATTGAATGAATAATATGTAAATAATTGAACTTGTGAACTAGTTATTGTTGGAACGTTTTATGTATATATTGTTTTTAAATTCAATAGGTCAATACTATAACAGTATTCATTAACTGTAATATTAAAAATGATGTGTCAAATTACCTTTCAGAGATATTTACATTCCCTTACATGCATCATTTTTTATTTATTAATTAATTAATAAAAAATAATATAATTTATTATTGGACAAGTGGTCGGTCGTATATTACCTATTAACTATGTTACAATTGTAAAACTAATTTAATGTATATACAATACCCAGAAAACACATGATTTTAATTTGATATCAGACACACAGATAACATCATGTATTTACGGGGTTATTGTTATAAATAGGTACATTCATTTGCGTAATATTTTTACTTGAGGTAAATATTATTTTTAATTTCTTCCTACTTAATGTTCTCAAAGTTGATGTATTATTTACTCATATTCTTTTACAAAGGTTCAGAGAAACCATCTGAAGTTCGTCGTCATTTGCTGTCTAAATAATATATTCTTTCGCTCTGAATAAATTACAGAGCGAGTTCACGAGGCGCAAGGAGTCCTGGAGTGCGGGAAATAAAAAAAACGATTTTAGGAAAGACAGTACATCTGCAGAAACTTCGGTCTAATATCCATTCGTATGTGATAAGTATGTAGGTGAATATAATCACGAACGTGTTAGATAACAACGTTCTTTGACAGTATTTGTGGATTACTTATTATAGGTATTAAATATTTGGCAACGCAAGGCGTTTTATTAGTAATTATTCATAGCGTGTCGAAAATATATTCGCTACAAAAATGTCAGTACGAGTTCCAATTACATATATAGTAACCGTTTCAAATGTTTTTCGATGAATATTGTCTCTAACTCTTGGACGTTACTCACAAATAAAGACTTTCAAGGATTGCCCATAGATATTAACGAACGGAATATTAAATGTTAATCCATGTCCATCTGTAAACTGTTAAATGTTCACTAAATCTTAGTTAACTAAATGAATTGTATTAACAATTATATTTATTAATGTTTAATTTTTACTCATAGATATATCTAGTCTAATTAGTCTTCCAGTTACGTGAAAGAAAAGTTTGGAGGTGTTCCTTAAAATACTTCATTTTTTTCCATTAACTTAATCAAAAATAGTAAGCCAATAAATATCAAAACGAATTAGTATTTCGATAAATAGGTATTTCAAAATGTAGTCAACAGCAATAAAGCACATTTTTATGTGATTAATGCAATTGAAAGTCCTTGTAAACGATTTTGTATAAAAATATAGGAAAAAAAGAGACTCGATTTAGATCAATTCAATTTACGTCGCTTATGTCGAGAACCTAATAAGCTGCGAGATCTGTCTATACACAAATTCAAGTGGAGAAAATTAGAGCTACATTACATTTCTTGTACGTATACGTACGTAGTGGCAGTAATACTTTTCTTTCTTCCTTTCTTCTACTTTTAGAAGCATGAGCTATAACTCCAGTCATACTTGTTTGGTATTTTTATGCGCTTATACATACGTACAGTAATTCGATACTATTTGTAATACATGTAGTATTGTATTCTTAATCGTAATAACTTTTTAGGTTCCGGTGAGAATTGTAACTCATAAATGCTATTAGATAGATATATAAACTGAAAATAGCTTATTACTAGAATGTAGTTTACTCAAAATTAATTTTATTGAACGCATCGACAGAAAAATAGCATGTTATAGAATGCGTCTAAAAGTAACTGTTATGTAGCTTAGCTAAAATTATTAATATAGGTTATAGTTGCACTATACCTACATAGTCTGAATTCAACGGCAGATCTGTGCTCTTGTTTATTCAAATTATATGTCATTCATTCATTCGTACCAACTATTCACCATAAAAGCTTCACTGATACGAAACTAACTAAATCGATGTGCCAATAGTGTAACATCACTAGATTATCGTGTAATAAATCTTATTGTGTCAATAATTATATTATAATAAGGTACACTATTTAGTAATTTTATATATTGTACCTATGAGTTTACCATTGCCAATTGTAGAATTATTTTATTGTTTTATGTGTCATCTCTAGCCACGGAGGTATTATTTCTTTGATACAATTAAAGTTTATGGTTGCAAGCGATTTCTCATCTACCATCAATACCCACAGATAAATTCTTTTTGTATCAAATTATTAAAACTACAAACTTCGTCAATCTTTTTGACCGTTCTGAACATAGTCGTAAGATTGGGTTTGCGCATAAAATCACCATGAGGAATCTAAAATTGGCATTTATTTATGCTTAAGTTGTCTCAATGTTATACAGATAATATATTAAGTATTTATACATAAATTTGTGTTCTGTGCTATTCAGAGCGGTCTGAAAGTTAAGCGAAGACTGTGTATTCATAACAAAGTATTTAATGTCTATTATTAGTTTATTGATTATAGAAAGATATCGTATAATTTTAATTAAAACTAATACTATAATGAAAGGAAATATATTAAAAACCAGTAGAAAATTGATGTCATTTAAGCAATTTAATTATAAGATACAATTTCGATTAATTTTGAGTTTGTTTGAATTCAATTATCTATTTTATAGGTTATGTAAATGTCAGTGAAATGTTTCATTCCGATATGAAATGTTACTGTTCCCTCTTATATTTCGTTCAACGGAACAAGATGTTTATTAGGCGCTTATACAATAAATACATAGATAATATATTACCCCAATATAATTATATTTGCTATCACACAAATTTAGTAAAGTAGACAAGCAACATTAATGTTGCTTTTTAATGAGTATAAAAATGAAGTATGTATTCATTGTTTTGTAACTGGCAAAATTTATTGTGCAGATTTGTATTAATAGTTTTTGAATTATATATTGTTGTGATGAAATGTTACTAATAAATGGGTTTATAATAAATTCGAAAATTGTTTAATTTCTTCTACGTTACAGTAATTGGAGTATACACAAAATTGCTGACGTCACTAAATGATGAAGAAAAACACCAAACGATATTAATATTGTAATATATTTATTAACTTAAATTTACACTAGTGGAATACTTAAACGATAAATTATACTAAAGAATAATATAGTTAATTTTTCTTTTTCTTCTGATCGGGGAGTATTCCCATCTCTTCTTGGTATTTTCTGATGAGTTGTTCCTGAACATCAGGCAGACATGGAGAGTATCTGCTGTATTCCATACTGAACTCGCCCTTGCCTTGTGTCATTGACCTGTTAGATCCGATGATAATAAAGAAAATCGCAGTTAATAAAAAAAACATTAGAGGACGTCCATAAATTATGTGAGGCGTTTTTGAGATTTTTCTTAACCCTCTCCCACCAAACCCCTAATCTCATGTGAGCTCTTTCCAAATTTGTATTTTGAGTAGGTACATATGCGTTGAATTTATTAAGAAAAACACAATTTGCTTTAGTTTTTGGTTTTACTTTTTTACTATTATTACCTATAATTCTAATTATTATTACATTACATTGATCAATCCTAAATAATTTTACATCTATACATAGATTTTAATATACAGAAAAATTGTGTCAAATTTCGGTATAGTATAAAAACATATTGGACTTTAATCTGGTTTTCTCGCATTTTTTCTCCAACATAATCACATAATATTTGTAGAAGCCACTCCCACGCCACGTGAGATATGGCTTGATTTATGTATATTTAATGGACACCCCATTAACCAAGACTGATATTATTATTGTATCTAAACTATAAATACGTATTGTGATATTAAACATGTTATTGCTTTATCCGACCGATCGGAGCAAATCAACAATTGAGCATTACATTTAAAAATGAGCTAATTTTAGCATCCATTTTAATCGTTCATATAACATGTTTAATTTTTTTTATTATATAATAAGATTTCCAGTTTTTTATAAATCCAGAACGAAGTTCAAATTTTGACGTTCATAAGGTTTTTTATGATCTTCATTTTTTTTCTGGAGACTTTTAGTCACCGCACCTTTTTTCTGTTTACTTTTTTTTTGTTTTATTGTAGCACGGCAAAATGACTGCACTGTGCCTGATGGTAAGCACAGTACAATCCAAAAACAATTGCAATCATCGAGTGACTCAATATCCATCACTGGTCACCGCTGTGTTGCCGGCCTGCGAAGAGCTGGATATGCACAGGCTAATCCCGAAACGCGACCCGCAGAAGCGAATCACTATGACGGGCTTTTTCGCCATATACATGGTGGTTGTGACCCAGTCAGGCTGTAAAACCCTACCACCCCGCTTTCGCCATTACCTCGTTCGTTATTCAGCAGGGTGCACCACGTGCAGGTGAGGTTGGCTTGGATGTTATTCGACACCCCTTACACCCCAAAATTTTATTAGTTATATTATATTGAATATTTAATATACATATTGAAGATCAATAAAAATAACGTAAAATATTAGAAACCGTTAAAATTCAATTTAATTTATTTTTTAATGTAACGAATCAATTTTCGACCTCGACCTCTTCAAAACTCACCTTAGTTCTCCGGCGTAACCGAACATATTGTTGAGTGGTACTTCGGCGTATATTGTGGTCCAGCCCTCGGCACCCTCTGTTCCCGTTATAATACCACCCCGCTTGTTCAGTTGACCGATGACTGTCCCATGGAACTCATCCGGGAGTACCACCTCCACAAACATCACCGGTTCAAGTATTTGCCAGGCTGCGTCTTGGAAAACTGTATTTATCAAATAATTAACATTTTAAATTTTTGATAAAGCGCAGTTGATACATCCGCCAGTGTCAACGTTTAATTCCACAGGTAAAATATTTCTATCAATTTTTATCTATAACTTCTTCAATTTAAATCTTTATTATTCACTAGTGAACCGCCCCAGTTTTGCACGGGTGCAGTGTAGATATCCATTTTAATGAAATACTGCTAACAGCAGTTTTGATCTATATGAAATATACAACGTATGTAATGTATTTAATTGGATAAGAAATAATACTGTATTGTATAAAATAGCTTGGTAAATAACACATAATTATTTTTGTAAAAAGATAAAAATGGTTATCTTATAGAAATAAATATATATCATAGTGGACTTTATTATCGATATTTTTAAGATATACAATTCCGTAGTACATTAATTTGATCTATCTCGTAAGGTTTAGCCAGCGTTTGCGATGTAAGGGCACAAAAATATGTTTGTTACGAAATCACATTATAAATCTTTGAATTTTTAGCTATTCTGTACTTATAATATGTATGTATTATATTAGTATGTATATATACAAACTTTCCTGTTGAATCACTCTATCTATTGCATAAAACTGTATTAAAATCTGTTGGATCGTTTAAAAGATCTAAGGAAATAGACAGTGGAAGCAACTTCATTTTATACTATGTAAAGAAATTCGGACACTATGCAATATAATTAATCCTAATTAGATGACATTTTAGTAAAACTGTGGTTTACATCACTAAAATTTTGTACAGAGGTTGTAAATATAAATAAATTAAAGACATATTTTTATCATATCCATGTGACATATGAATAATTATAAAAACTAGTGGGCGTCCAGTGGTCGACATTCGACCATAGTTCATTGATTTTTTAAAGGGATAAATATTATAATAAAAATTGTATGTTATAATATCATTGTTGAATGTAGAATGAAAAATAGTAATTGGAACGTAAGAGTAAAATAATATATACAGTCGAGCATAGCAACCTCCTTCACAACCTTTTTTGAAATCCGTTATTGACGGATGTCAAAATGTCTTTTTTATTTACATGTGTGTATATGTTGTGTAAAATTGAAGCAGTAGTGTGAGTAATGCATATTTTAATTAATTTTATGTATTTCTAATGCACTTTATATAAAATAAATAGCTTTCTGCACTTCTCCTCCATATACACTTTAACTATGCCAAATTTCACGTTCATCCGTTCGCCCAATTCCGTTAAAAAGGGATACAAAGTTTAGGCTTGACGTATTAATATATATGATATCAAGTACAAAACCCACGCAAATGGTAGAATCTAAGGTAATAGAACAAAAAATTTAGATACATAAAGAAAATATCCTAGTAAAAACTTCAACCCATTCAAACCTTACATCAGTTTTTTCGTTAATAAAACAGATGTACACTGTCCGTGTTATTACAAAAAAGTTAAATACGCATTAAACACGCTTTTAAAAAGTTTGGATACTTATATATAAATCTTTATATATCAATTTCTTCTGTGCGTGTGTATGTCACTGAACTCCTTCTAAACCGCTGGACCGATTTTTATGAAATTTTGTGTGCGTGTTCCAGTGGATCCGAGAATGGTTTAGATTCAATTGGGCTTGGTAGGTGGCACTGCGGTTGACTTTTAGGATTTCTTTTATTATCAAGGCAGAACAACGTCCGCTGGGCCCGCTAGTACATATACAAATATTAAACAATAATGATAAAATTTAATTAAGGTAATTTAAAATCGATAAAATGTGTTATAGGGACCAATTAATAATAATCAAATCGCAATTAAAATAAACAGTCCAATAATAATTGAAAAAAGAAATCATTTTCCTCGAGAAAGAAGTCGCAGGTGACATCTAGTGCTTATATAAACATGAGATTGTAATCTAAGTGTAATAACAGATTAAGTTCTTATGTGTTAATTGGATAGTATTTACCTTCTTTAACAGCCCCTTTAGCAGCTAAGAAGAAGGCGAGTTCGCTGGAGTCGACTATGTGATGAGCTCCGTCCTGCAAACGGAATCGAACCCCGGATATCTTGTGCCCGGACAGGTATCCCTTCTGGCACTGGTCTAAGTATCCCTTCTCCACTCCCGGGATGAACTGCTTCGGTACGTTTGTACCCACCGTTTCATCGTGGAACTCTAGAACTGCGTGTTTACAATATTTTAGACATATAATTTTTTTCATCTATACTATTTTTATTTTTTTTGTTATAGAAGCACGGCAAAGTGACTACACTATGCCTGATGGTAAGCACAGTACAATCTAAAAACAATGGCAACCACCGAGTGACACACTATCCATCGCCGGTCGCCGCTGTCATGCCGGCCTGCGAAAAACTGGATATGCACAGGCTGATCCCGAAACACTACCCGCAGAAGCGAATCACTATGATGGGCTTTATCGTCATATACATGATGGTTGCGATCCAGTCAGGCTGTAGAGCCCTACCACCCCACTTTCGCCATTGCCTCGTCCGTTATTCAGCAGGGTGCACCACGTGTAGGTGAGGTTGGCTTGGGTGTCTCAAGTCTTATGATGTTATTCGAAACCCCTTACACCCCAAATATTATAAAGCAGGAGGGTTTGTTTGTTTGGTTGAACGCGCTTACTTCAGGAACTACCGGTCCGATTTGAAAAATTATTTCAGTGTTAGATAACCCATTTATCGAGGAAAGCTATGGGCTTACACCATCACGCCAAGACTAATAGGAGCGGAGCACCAATGAAGAATGTTACAAAATCAGGGATATTTTTCCTTTTAAGAGCTTCCGCTGCGTGTTAGCGTTAGCCCAAAGTAACTATTCCACGCGGGCGAAGTCGCGGGCAGAAACTAGTACGTTATAAAAAAAATAACGAGAAATACAAAACGGCTTTCATACTTCATCTTTTTCTACTATATTATGATGTACTGTGATTTTATTTCATGCATAAATAGTCCCCGTAAAAGTTGGCTTTCGTTGTCACGAAATTATTTTTTACAAACAGCCTTTCCTGTTTTACATGGGAAAATACCTAACGGATACCAAACTATCCCAGCAACTGGGAGTTCTTCTGCCTCAGTGACTTTTTATATGGAAGATTAATCTATTATTTTCCTTTCCTTTCCTTCATACAAACCTGCCAAAGCACAAGTATTACCCAACTGGTTTCAGCCGTTAGGAAGTGATACACTTACATACTCGTATATACATTCAGTAATTGATTTTTATTAATATAGATTAATACTGCATACTAATATTTCGGTTTAAATGTATACTCATTTATATTTATTTCAGTAATACATCCTCTTAATCGTTTTAGGAACTTAAATACGCTTAGGTAGAATAGTACATATTGTGGAGTTTTAATGCGATATCTCGCAAATCAGCCGACTTAGGCAAGCGCCATACGTTGTACTTAGTGCGGCATTTATGTACATTTGCCTTTAACTGATGCAGATAAAACTTTATAAAATTCTAGTGTATTATTTATGTAGTAGGTATATTTAAATTAAGAAAATAAAAAAGTTAAAAGAATATTGTTTAAGAAAGAAGAAATAAAATTGGATTTAGTTGAAACTACTAAAATGTTTCCTTCCGGTTTAGGACATAGATGAATAATATTTTCAAATTTAATCTTATTTATAAAAAGAACAAAAAATATTTGATTATAATTTTATTAAGTTTGAAAATCTGCTTGCAAAAAATTTAATTTTCAAAGACAACTATACTTTAAAAGATTATAAGTAATCATTATATGAAAAAATTTTAATACTAAGCAGAATACAGATTTATTTCAAAACTTCACTTTTGTGTATCGTTCGTATTACGTGATATATCCCATAATATAATAATTCGAACTATTCCGGACAAACGACATTATTCAATTTGATTATAATACTGAATCCTCTAATTTCTCAGTTAACTGCAACAAAATCTTAAAAAACATTATTCCCTATATGTGTTTTTAGGATATTTCTGATAGTTACCAGTGTTCTGATGTGGTGGCAGAGGTTCCATGATGCCGGAGACCCTCGCGTACTGACCAGCGCCACCTGACTGCTTCTTGTGCAAGTAGTCGAACGAGCACGGCGACATTAATGTCTCCCTGTTATTAGTAATTTAAGAATATCTATGTTCACTTTTATTTACACTAACTTTATATAAGTTTTTGTTGTCACTTAATATATTACATACATTTCTAACTTGAACCATCTAATAACGTGATTGGGAGTAATATCATAAAAAGTCTTCGAATCACGAAGCGAAGTTACCCTTAGATATATTTTTAACGCCATCTATCCTTTCATTGTCGTACTAAATTATCAACTGTAAATGTTTGATATTTTAAATGCATACTTGGTTTTTGTTAATTTTACATTATTTTTCTTTCTTCTACTATGTCTTAACCAATTGATAAACCAAAATTACTTCTACTTACGTCTGCTAATAAAATGATAATACAAATTCGCCCTGACAGTGATATAATGAGAAAAACTTGATGTGATAAGAACTTTTCTTATAGGACATCTTGGGAAATTATTATATTTCTCATAGCTTAAATATTTCTTATCGACGTGGGCTAATAATTTATTTAACAGTATTTCCATAGAAAATATGTATTGGTCAACAATAAAGAAATAAATCATTCTCCACATACGTTAGGACTTTTAATTGGCATCCCAAGAAATTAGATGGGGGTGGTAGAGCCACGCTGAAACTATTATTGGTTTCAGCATGAATGGGTCGGCTCGCCCGGGGTAGTACCACCCTCTCATAGAAAACCGACGTGAAGTAACAGTGCTTGCATTGTTGCGTTTCCTTCGGTCAGTGAGAGCGCCGGAGACCCACCTCCCCTCCCCTCTCCTCTCCCTTTCCCTCCCCTAACCCTTCCCTCCAAAAGATGGCAACGCACTTGCGACTCCTCTGGTGTTGTTAGTGTCCATGGACGGTGGTAATCACTTAACAGCAGGTGACCCACCTGTTCGTTTGCCTCCTATGATATAAAAAAAGGTACTCGAGTAAAAGGATGAAAAAACGGGTTATACAGTTTTTGAAAATAATCTGGTACATATGAGCATACCAATGCAAAAGATATCATGTAGCATGAACCGACGTGAAGTAACAGTGCTTGCATTGTTGTGTTTCGTTCGGTCAGTGAGAGCGCCGGAGGTCCTCTTCCCTTTCCCCTTCCCCGTCCCTTCTGCCCTTGCTCCCTCCCCCCAAACACAGGCTGGCAAAGCATTTGCAAGGTGTGCAAGGTGGTGCACACTCTGATGCTAAAAGTGTCTATGGACGGCGGTGATCACTTAACATCAAGTGACCCACCGGTTCGTTTGCCTCCTATGATATAAAAAAAGGTACTCGAGTAAAAGGATGAAAAAAACGGGTCATATAGTTTTTGAAAATAATCTGGTAAATATGAGCATACCAATGCAAAAGATATCTTATTGCAATCATTTGATTAATATTGTTATGCTTACCTAAAAGCGACTTTCGGTTTCCCCAACTCAACGGGACAATTGTATTCTCTCTCCATCCTCTGTGCGTAGATCTCTAAATGCAGTTCCCCCATTCCCGATACGAGGGTTTCCTTATTGTCAGGATCGTAACGGAACTGGAAAGTAGGGTCTTCTTTGGTAAACCTATAATGTATTTGTTTTTCAAAAATTACCAGTCGCTCTAACTCTTTCAACAGCGAAAACTGTAGTTTTAAGAGAACCGAAAATGTATACTTAAATATCAATAAAAAACAAAAATGGTCCTTTTTTTAATTATAATCGACGACTTTCCGTTATTGTACCCTGAATACAAAAAAAAAAAACTTCCAACATCATATTTTAATTTTAAAGTCGTCAAGAATGACAAATGTAATTTAAATTATACTGAACAATACTAAATATGAATAAAAATTAACAACCAGTCAACTACTTTATAGAAGCACTAATACAACAGCTCCACTTTTTTATCTATACAATTTGACGTCACTTCCGTTACATTCTAAATACATAAAAAAATCGAAATTCATGTTGCCATTTTATCGCATTTAAAACTGAGAGGATAAATATAAATAAACATCTATACAGTATAAATAGACCAAGATAGAAAAGTGCAGTATCCTTTTCTCCATCGTTTTCCAACTGAGTTTCTTTTTTTGATAGCTTTTAACTAGCTTTAATTATATCCATAATACATCAGACACAGTTTTTTATCACAATCGAGGAAACAAGGCTTTTATTTATATAAGCCTCTATTTAGCATACTTCAGGATCCTTACTTCTACTAACATACGATATTTAACCACTTTTTTGGAAAAACACCTTAGCAATATTGCAATTTTAAAAGTTTATAAATTATAGTCAAATTTCGACCAATAGTTTATTTAAAAATAAAGGGTAATCGACTTTTTTCTTAGTTAAATCAAAGTAACAAAAATTGTAGTCAAAATAATGTCAATAGTCAATACTATTTACTCACCTAGCAACAGCTTTCGAAAAGTTGTCTCTATCCTTATTATTCTTAGGTTTAATCGACATCGATACAACGGGATCCGGTACGTGTATCGACTCCATCGATAGCTGAAGTCTACCGTCGTTTACGAAAGTGTCACCGGACGCGCAATCGACGCCGAACAAAGCAAATATATCGCCAGCTAACACCTCGTTCACTTCCTCCATGTTGTTTGAATGCATACGCACTAAACGAGATACTTTTACCTGTAAGTTTAAAGACATATTTATTTAAGCGGATTCAACACAATCTATAAAGCCTGCTATGATTCCGAAATGTAATTAATATTAACAGTTTTATTTACTGTATAATTTAATTAGCACTTGTGTTGCCCGAATGCAAAACCAAGACTCTTCTTGTCCTTGGTTAATAGAGACCAGTATAAAATTATTTGTCGACAGGTTTGCAGGCCGGCATGAAAGATACTGCAAATGAATTGCGGACCTCTCAGTGATCAACGTTATTTTTTGATTATGTCACATACAGTTCAGTCACTTTGTCACCTTACAAAAATAGTCTATAGAATATAATCAGTCACATCTAATTTATCTTAATCCTTATAAATCACTATGCATAATGTGCCACTTTCTATTCTGTAGGGTTACGTACATTTAGTAAGGTTTATTTCTATGATACATAAAAAATTATTAATATGAGCAAAGCCACAAGCAAATGCTAGTAAATAATATATGTTACCTTCTTTCCCGTTCTTGCATTAAAAATATTATCGCCTCGTTTCAACATTCCCTGGTAACACCGCAGATAAGTCAGCTGTCCAAATTTGCTTACTTCCAACTTAAAAGCTAACCCAACAAACGGTTTGTTATTATCACGAGTTGAGTCTAATATTATTGTTTGACCTTCTCCATCCTTACTCTCGTTAAGGATAGCTGTGTTTTCTACTTCTCCTGGATGTGGGAGATAAGTTAATACAGCGTTTAACAACGGTTGCACTCCTTTGTTTTTCAGTGCTGTACCCAGTAGTACAGGTGTGAATGCTCTTTTTAAAGTTGTACGTCGTACTGCTTGTTTTATGTGATCAACTGTGGGAGTTTTCTCCTCTAGAAACAACTCACCTGGAATATTATAATTAGTTATATAGAAATTTTTTTTTTTTAATTATGCGAGCTTGCAGATTCAAACATCGAAATTATTTTGTACAAGAAGTATGCATAAAAAAAGTAAATTTTCAAAAAAAAGTATTAACCGACTTCAATATCAATCAAAAACCCATAAGGCACTAAAAAGCGGAAAATAAATAGTTTATCAAATTAACCAAATTAAATAAAACATATGAATGTGTGCTACCTAGAGATGTATTGGAAGTCGGTGCCAACCAAACCGAAAATCATATCATCTACAGGTACAAAGTTTAAGTCCACTCTCGCGTCTCTGTAATACAAAAATTTTGGTTGGTACCGACTTCCAGTACATCTCTAGGTAGCACACATATTCATATGTTTTATTTTTGATAAACTATTTATTTTCCGCTTTTTAGTGCCTTATGGGTTTTTGATTGATATTGAAGTCGGTTAATACTTTTTTTTGAAAATTTACTTTATTTTTCCATTTTTAGTGTACATAAATATATTTTACTAGCAGTGCCCGCGAACCTGTTCCGCCTTAAGTATATTAAAATATGCGCATTTTTGCGGTATGGTATCTATCGGTATGGTATGCGATATGGTTTCAATTGGTTGTACAATAAGTAACGTTTGGTACGATAGTTTCTACCACCAACTCGGCTACCATCGCTTCACACATTATACACCTTAAGTAATGTAATTACAATGCTTGCGTCATGTTGCAACACAGCAACGAACATAAGCACAATAGGCTCCTAAAAATTGAAATTTTTTTTTTATAATATTGGTGGCAAACGAACATACGGTTCACCTGATGGTAAGTGATCACGGCCGCTCATGGACAATTGC
Source organism: Antheraea pernyi (assembly GCA_015888305.1). Classification (NCBI taxonomy): domain Eukaryota; kingdom Metazoa; phylum Arthropoda; class Insecta; order Lepidoptera; family Saturniidae; genus Antheraea; species Antheraea pernyi. Next base: position 1,056,471 of record MU158827.1, on the reverse strand, counting down.
GACACGAGAGGAAACACAGATGGCGTTGCCGGCCCTTAAGAAAGGAGTAGGCTCGTTTCTTGAAAGTTTTCTTACTTTGTCACGGATCCCATAATCAGAACCTAACCAAACTCTCATCAAACTACCCTTGAAGTACATCCTTTTCAATAAAAAATGAATCATCGAAATCGGTTAGCGTAATATTGAGTTATTCGTCTATTTATCGTGTACATACTTAATGCAAATTTAAAACTTATACGGTTTTGCACTGGATGCCGTGGTCGGAACTGTACCAAATTAAAATGGGACCACACTGGAAGTACCAGCTTTCAAATAAAAAAAGAATAATCAAAATCGGTTCACCCAGTCCAAAGTTATGAGGTAACAAACATAAAAAAAAAAAAATACAGACAAATTGATAACCTCCTCCTTTTTTTGAAGTCGGTTAATAATAGTTTACGACAGTAAATAAAAATATGGCATAATCAAAAATAAAATATTACGATTTGTTTTCAAGAAAAAGATGACTGTTTTTAATAATAAACATTTATATTCATTAAATACAAAAATTACATTACATAAATTGTGGCATTGTTTTTTTTCTTTTTCGAACTGACTATGCTATTGACCAAGCAAGGTCATAACAGCTTCACTGGACTACTAACACATTGTTAATGTCTTTATTTTTGGCCTTTGTTAACATTTTATTGTTAGCTTAATTATCAATGGTATTTTCTTATTTAAAATAGACTTAACATTATACCTACATATAAATTAAAACACTCACAACTCACAATTTCTTATACTAAAACTTCAAAAGCATAAGGTATCCAGAACATCTAATTGTTGTACAATATATAACTAAAGTTAGACTTAATCTTGTATATTAGATGTAAGCATATATTGTATACTTTACCTAAATTTTCATCAACATTCGACAGATGTTCTATCAATTCATGCCTCCTTTCTTGTACTTCTGCTCTTCTGTCCTGGGGAATCTCATCATAACGCATTTTCTCACCATAATCACCATCAAAATAAATAGCTTTCTCTTCAATAAGATCTAATATTCCTTGACATTCCTTCTCCAAACCAATGGGTAAATGTATGAATGCTGCATTATGGTTCAGTTTTGATCTCATTTGCTTTAATACTCTGTTGGGATAGTAAAAAAATATCTCTATAGTAAGTTATTCATATAAGAACAAATATAGGAAGCAAATACATGTATATGTAAATAATAAGTGCTCATTGCAGCTTATAATTACTACTATACTGATAACTAATCCCAAAAAGGATTAATTGTGGCCGGATTGCTATTCCTAAGGACCAAAATAGAATACTAGGCCAGGCCAGGGTGGGTATATTATCATCCAAATTCATGAGACTAGAATAATAAAAAAACAAATGAGGACACAATGCCACATCGAACAAACAAAGAAGCATGCATCAACAATTTTTTACAACATGAAGTTTTATATTATATCTAATAGTATTTCTTTGTCCACCTATGAGCTTCTGTTCTCAAATAACACTTCATCAAAAAACCAGTTAGACATATTTTCCCAAAAAACACAGACTTTACAAATTAAGTGTTTTAGTTAGATGTGGTCATGTGGCCCCTAATTATGGTGGCAGAATAGATATTTTACACTCAGATACATAACTGACAATTATGGCTTTCATAAAGTATGTAAGCAAGCCAAGAGGCAAAAGCACTGTTGGTTTGTATGAGAAATAGACTTAAAAATTATACATAAACTATCAAAATTGTATACACAGCTTATAACTCTCATACAATCATAGATTGGAAAGTATACAAATTTGTATAAAATTATTGATGTGACATACATTCTGGTATATCACAAAGACCAACTCATGGAACATTCTTCTTCAGTACCAGTTTAAGGCACTTTATAAAATGAGCTATAACTAAAATAATTCTAGGCAATTTTCTTTGTATGTAATAATACATATAAATTCAATACAACATAACAATGTATAAATACACCATTGTAGGTAATAGAAATTCTATTTCTCTTAATCAAATGTATATTTCTTTGACAACGACAATTGATAGCAAATATGTTATTTTTGTATCTCAGTAAAAATACATATAGTATTGTATTATGAAACTACAAATATACTATGGTACAATACCTGTTTGGATTAGCTCCTAATCTATCCAACTTGTTAATGAATGCCAAACATGGTACATTATATCTTTTCATCTGCCTGTTTACTGTTAATGTTTGGCTCTGTACCCCACCAACAGCACATAAAACCAGCACAGCTCCATCCAATACTCTCAAAGCTCTCTCCACCTCAACAGTAAAGTCTACATGGCCTGGTGTATCTATTATATTTATATTGTGATCTTTCCATATTGTATATGTAGCAGCTGATTGGATAGTGATACCTCTTTGTCTTTCAAGCTCCATTGAGTCCATAACTGCACCAACATTATCCTTACCTTTTACCTGAGGATTATAATGTTTAGCATATTTTAAAAACTATGCAAAACAAATTTATAGGTTAATCAGAGGTATCATGATAACTTATTACATACCTCATGCATAGCATCTATTCTTCCAGTATAAAATAATATTCGCTCAGTTAGTGTTGTCTTTCCAGAATCAATGTGTGCTGATATACCGATATTTCTAATTTTCTCCAACTGCTTATGTTCGGCATATTTGATATATGATGAGTATTTCTGAAACATAATATTTTTGGATTCAGATTCTTGAATAAGATTGAAAGACGTCCAAATTAGGTAGTAATTTTCAGGTTTCGTATATGAGTCCTCAGGTGCAAAATTAATATTTATTTTACGATGTTCATTTATTATAGGCACAAAGTACGTATTGAAAATTATTTTGGTAAAATTACGTAAAAATATAGCCGGAACGTATTAAGTATTTTTTATATTGTAATTATCAAATATATTATCAAATTTACCTCAATTTGTGGAAAATTTACTTTTTTTGCATTTCTGAACACACGTGCAATATTAAAAATAGTCATCTTATAATTAAATTAAAAGGTTTATCACAGAACTCCACTAGATTTAAGGTTATAATTTATTAAATGACAACTCTCAAACGTCAGTGTCATAAAAGGCATTGCCTGTTTTCTGTAAGTTGGTATCTTTACGATATATCTATAATAAATGAGGGTAAACAATTTAACACATATTTAACTTTATATATTTATAAGCAAATATACTAATGGATTATTATCGCAAATATGTGTATGGCATTGAGATGTTTACAAAGATAGACAGACAATAGCAAGACAGTTAAAGTTAATAAATACGAAGTAAAAATTCAGAATAATAAAAATAACTAATAAATAATATTCTTAAAATGTACATATTTTATAAATTTTTGTGACTAATAATGACATTTACAAATTTGTCTAACAGTTATTATACATATGTATATATTACTTTCTGAGTACAATGGAACTCCGTTGTAATTGCTATTTTCATGTTGTCTAACCTGTAGTCTATAGAGTATAGACATAATTGGCAAAAAACAGTTTCTTTTAGTTCAAATGGAATATGGCCGTGTTAGGGCCGAGTGTAAGTGTAAATATGAACGGGCATAATAATATTCATAGTCAGTTAACGAAATCGTTAGAAAGAATTTTAGAGGATGCTTATTTGAGTGGTGAGTTAAAATTAAGTGGCCGCAAGTTGCGGGAGTTTCCTAGACCGGTGAAATTCGACTTGAGCGATACAGTTGTTGCTGGTAAGATATTGAGTTTTATAAATAAATCTTAGTGTATTTCTATGTTTATAATTTTATTTTAAGTTTGTTTTATATGATCGACGCGTGGAGGATGTTATATGTGGTATAACAGTTGTTTTCATGCGCCGGCATTAACGGCACGCCGTTGTAATATTTGGTTTATTTGTCATCAAATCGATCGAAGATAGTGTGAACACTTAGCCGGGGATATCAATATGATAGCGGCATGGACTTCCAAGAATTATAAATACTTTCTTTTTAGGTTTAGGACCTACAGCAAGTGTGTAAATTAAAACATTGTGTTACGAGCATAGCGGTCTTGCTTCTAACTGTAAATTCGCGATGTGTATGTCTTATTAGAATTTTAATGATTTATTTGCCAAAACAAGTATATCTTGTGACAGAATTACAATAATACATGATCACATTAATTTATCTATGTAAGTCTCAATGAGGGCATTCTATTTTTCGTATTTCCCCAGCAGGTAACTACCGATAACATTACTGTGTTGAGGAAAACACATCTTAAGTTTTCCAGGAATATTGGCATGACAATATATTTTATATTTATATATACGTCAATTGCATTTTATTTTAAATAGAAAAGTGACTTATATATATAAAAGATAGCGATAGGGGACCGGAAAGAAACCGCCATAAAGGCAATAACGTCTATAACAGTTAAAATATATATATATATATATATATATTATATATATATAACAAAAATAATAATAATAAAAAAAAAGTGAGTGCATATGCAAATAGAAGATAGTTCTCTAGCTATGGAAACGGAACTGATAAAGTGTATACAATATTAGTCCATATTATGAATGATACTCTTACAGTATTATATTATTCCTCAATTGTTTCATTATGATATTATTTTTAAGTGCTTAAACTTTAAGAATTAATAGTTTGTGCTAGTGATGGAATAACCTTTCAGTTTATGGTGTTAAAACTCCTACTGGTACATATAACAGTATTTGTAAACTTTATTTTATTAGTGTCAAAACTAAAAGCATTATCTTCAAAGCTTTTTTACTATGTATCTTTGCAACACATACTACAAGCAATGATTCCCAACTATAATTATGCAAGACTCAAATATTTGACTTATGCAATATTTCGTCTCAATGTGTGTCACCAAAAATGATTTCATAAGACCTGTCTGCATAAAGGTCAAAGGTTCACATCATGGTGTTATTTATACTATAAACAGATTACATAAAATTTGTCATGTAGACTATACATAACAGGTTTATCTGATGAGGTTTACAAAGGGTATGATGATCATTGCTATTATTTGATAATAATTTAAATTAATTTAGCCTATTTCTTAATAAAAAGAAATCAGAGTAGAAATGGAAATAGTGAACTATTATTTATACATGTATGTGGGACATTATATGATAACACATTTCTACAAAATCACATTATTCAGAAAAATGAAAAGCTATAAAATTATTTACAAAATTTATAATAGTCATATTACCCCCCATATTACCCATATCTATAGTTTATATCCTCGCATTATATCAAGTCCTATTTGTAGTAAGTTAAACACCTGTTATGTGATATAACACAGATGCAAGTTCCTTTTTTTTCTTCTTTTTTTTTTTGAACTGACTAGGCTATTCTCCAAGCGAGGTCTTAACAGCTTCACCGGACTACAGATGCAAGTTCCCTAATTAAGCATCAATAATGGTAATTTCCCATTACTTATTCTTAGTTAAGTTGTACTATTGATATTAAGGTATCTGAGTCTAATTACTGATCTAACTGCATATATCATGTTAACCTGTATATAGGATATACTAGGCCACAATCACTTACAGTAACAAATCAATTAAATGAATTGGTGGTTTTATAGTCCTTTATTAAGTAAACTAAAAATAGAGGTTAATAAAATTAACAATAATATAATTACATAAAGTACTAAAAATCAGTTCTAATCAACTTCTTGTTCTATGTGTGTCTTGTAAAATAAAGGTTTTAAAATCCCATTTATATAAAATAGATATAAACTTTTGACACATGTTTTTTGACCAAGCCAAAGTTTTTATTGGGTGAGACAGTAAATTATTTTATTATTATTATAGAAGCTCATAGTATGTAAGTTTTTTTTTTTTGTATTTTAAGAACTAAATATATTTTTATTAATTATCCTACTAAGTTTATTGTGTGTTTATGTATTATGTTAATTTGGTTTATCAAATATCTCCATCATGTACAACAAAACTAACACTATAGAAATATTCGAGATTTTATGATAACTTAGAATGCTTGAAGAAAAGTATGTTATAAATAAATAAATCACGAAAGTGATTCCAAATAACTTGATACAATCATGATAGGGGAATTTTAAAAACTTTCATATGCAATGAAGATTAGTCGGATTTTTATCATCAACTATTGAAGCGTGAGTGTTATTAATTAGAGCACGAATCAATCGCACGAAATCGCAAATTGCATCATGCAACATTTTTCTATACAATTTCCCTAATATATGTGGTTTCTCAATTTTCTCTTTTGACTCTCGATGGGTATCTAGCGTGCACATACGCGAACTCATTACTCTCTCTCCAAACTCGAGTGTAAAAATTAGTAAGGCTTGGCGTACACTTGGCGATATTACCCGAAAATATTCGAACATGTGGGCATTATATATCTTGGCATGTTTCGGGGATACAAAGTTTTTTTATTGATGATATCATAATAAACTAAACGGTTAATACTGCTTTGTTTTAGTTTTTGAAGTGAAAATTCTAATGCGACTTCCAACAAGGTTGCGTTAAACGTTTAACGCTACCATGGACGGGGTATGAAAGCACTGTTGCGTTAAACGTTTAACGCTCCTGGGGAGAGGGCATAGAAAGAGACAGAGCGAGAAAAGTAACCAAACATTTCGTATCTTACTTTAGTTATCATAATCCCATTGTAAATGTTATAATTTGAATATTTCTCCACTCGAAAATGATAATAAAAAGATGCGATCAATTGTGAGTTGTAAGCAATGTTAATAACGTTTGTCTTAAAGAAACAATATGATTCCACTAAAAATCAATTTCTACCCCATCCTATTTTCATTTTGCACATTACGAAGTTTCACTTCCTCCGCGCGGAGGTACTCCACGCACTATTTTTTTTCCAATTCACTATGTAATTGGCCTAGCAAGGCCTTAGTAGCTTCACTGGACTACATAAATCGGTGTTGACACGTTTATCATATGTATTGCTTCCTACAAGTTGTGTAAAAATAGCATGATCACATAAATATTAAATGATACATAATATATTTAATAATTTTATTAGTATATTTTTCTCTTATACAAAGATTTATGCGATCTATAATTTATTTAAAAGATTTATACATTTTAGTAAAATTATATATTAGAATAGATTGGTATTATGTTAGGAAATAATCAATATCTCATACTCAAAAGGAAATTTTTTGAGTCTAATTTTTGGTCGAAATCTTTCGATCAAATTCATTAAGTGTAGACGCGCCTTAAATATCTACTGGGTCGAGTGTTATACTCATCGAATTTTTATGTTAACTATCCGTAGGCTTGGGCTATCGGCACAAGTGCTCTCTTTGATTAACAGTTAAGTATGTTTTTATGATGTGATAATCATATGAGAAGAGAGAGTTGTTTTTTGTTTGATTGTAGTATAGTTACCTTTTCCTATCTATACATATACTTAATAAGAATATAAATCTAACAAGGCAACAAGGTTGCAAGGCCGACAACGCACTTGTGACTCCCCCGGTGTTGCTAGTGTCTATGGACGGCGGTGATCACTTACCATCGCGTGACCCGTCTGATCGTTTGCCTCCTATAATATTAAAAACAAAAATGTCTGTGCTTTATAGATTTTTGTGAGAAAAGTTGTAGGTGTCTTTGAATAAGTAATAAAATACATTTCTCACAACGCACGCGTTTTTTTTAACACGTGTCAATGTTAAAGTAATGTTATCGCGATAAAATTTCACTCGGAAAAACTTAAAGCATATCCTCGAGTAACATTTGAATTTGGTTTCCTTAAAATCGGTTAACTCTAACAAAAGTTATTTTAATTGTAATAACGACGCGACTTAAGTAAGAGAGAAAAGTAGATAAGAAAAATGGCCTTAATACGTTCACATGATTTTATTAGTCACTGTTTTTTTTACATAAGGTTCTACGCGGAGTGGCTATGAACGGTGGTGATCACTTAACATCAGGTCACCCACCTGTTCGTTTGCCTCCTTTGACATTAAAAAAAAAAGATGATTTTATTAGTCACCGTTTCTTTTACATTAGGTTCTACGCGGACGGAGTCTAGTCTAGTGTTTTCCAAATATAAAATACTAATAATAATCCAAAAGACTCACGCTACTGGGTGCAAAACACTCTTCCCGAAGGTACGGGCATAATGACCATTCAAGGCAAATATGGACTCCCAAACTGAGAAATATTCATAGCTGTACATTTTTAGCAAATATCTTTAACCTATAGCTAACCATTAACCTATAGGCGAAACTAGTTTTAAACTATCTGTTTTTGTAGTATTTATAAATTTAGCGTTAGTCTTTTTTTTCTTTATAGTTTTCATATTTTGTATTTTTATAATGGTTTATTATATCTAATATTATATTATTACCGTGAAGAATCTGAAACCACGAATCCTGAAAAAAAATATGGCAATATAGCATGCAAACCATAATCTGGAAGAACTTCGTTTTTAACCGGAACGAAAAATTTTAAGGTTAAAAGAGCCCATCAGACTTCGTAACTATTCGTAATCATACATACAGTGGTACAACAAAATAATCCCAAGGAGGGTTGATGTCAGGCAGGCGGCCGATCGTAAAAATTAAGCCAAATCATATACCACAACATGGGAAACATGTTGTACTGACCCTACTTATGTGGGATAAGGGTAAGAAGAAGAAGAAGTTAGTCTTTTTTTGAAATCGTGGTGATAGAATGGTCTGACCGGAGGTATGTCAATTTGATATCCGCAGGTTCGAACAACGGCAAGTATTTTTCGGAATTCGCGTACATTTATTAATTTTAGCTCTTAATTTTATTAGGGCACAGCTAGTTATTATTAATTGACTTTTATAATTTTAGTATATCGAGTATTGTGCTTATTCTGATAATCTCGTCCTAAATATATACGAATGAAGAATCTCTATACGAATTAAATAAATTTAGTAAGAACTCCGAGAATTCTGAATTCAGTTCCGCATGCCGCATTTTTCCTTCATAAGACAGCAACGTTGACTTGTTCATTTTATTTATAGTTCTCATCTTGCAACGTTGCTATATCAAATTTATTAAATGGTAAATGTAGTATATACTGTAATATCAAAAATGTGAACAATATTATATGGTTTTTTTCTTGTATTTTATTACTATGTCTGTTTTTGTGTCTTTATAAATTATGCCAGTACACATTACCTTCGTATTACCCTAACGTTTTATGCAATGCACGCCGAGATTGTTCGTAGATGGCAAGAATTTTTCCAACTTGCCATTTATCGTTTTCTTTTGATCAACAATAAGTTAAAAAAAAAAACAATGTACAAAAACAATAGTTTTACGTGAAAGAGTAATAATATCAATAATACCTACCCCACAGCTTTTCTTTTATAATGTTAATAATAAAATTTATTTATTTTATTGAAACATCTCAGGGAAATCGAATTAGAACCACGTCTAATACTGCTTCAGTAAAATTTATTGCAGCATTTTCCTAACATCCTAGTCTTCTCCGGCAGTGAACTTGGATAAGCTTATGAATGAAGAGTGTATAATGAAATAACTTTATTAAATTTATTTGAGAATTTTATGTAAACATTATGGTCATACATAACCAATGGTTAGGCAATATATATTACATAGAACACTAATGAACTGGTGCATGAATACTATTCACAAAGTTCTTAATACAAACTGGCTTCGTTAGGTTCGTTAATACAAAACACCTTTATTCTATTGTCCGCATTGTCCGTTGAGAAAATAGCTCCAGTTTAATTTCCTTCGCCGGCTATTTTCCCAGTTCCCTACCGTTTATTCAGGGCGCAACAAATATTTCACTCTATTCGCATATATATTACGTAGGCAGTAAGTAGGTAAGACTCGTTACGCGTGTATTCATGTCTGGATGTAAAACGGAGAGAGAAAAAAAATTAACTTGTGAGAACCAGCCGGCTCTACAGGCTTCTTCCGTTTTTACAAGCAAATGAACCATGCTCGGGGTACAATGTAAACGTTGTTCTCTTAAACGATTTTTTCGTTTTCTTTTCAATTGAAGAACCAGATTTTTAACTATATTGACTGTGTCCGCGACTCTGCACGTACAATTTGTTTTGTAGTAATTATTTGTAATCGTTTCTAAAAGTATTAATTATATAATTTGTAAATTACAGTATAATATATACCACCAGTTTGCAAATTTAATCTGATATCTGTTAAAATTAACAGGATTTCAGGATTCCCTAAATTATTATGAATAATGGTCTTATAAACAATTCCAGAATAATATCAGCTTCTCGTGTAAAAAAATTAGTGTTTTTTTTTTTTAGATTTATAGATATTCGTGATCGATTAGAATACCAATACAACATATAGAATAGCATTACATGTACAGATATATTTATTATAGATCCAAGGAGTTTAAATTAGGAACTCTAATACAATTATTCAGTTTTATAAATACTTAACTCCGTAGTCAAGTTAACTGTACTGTAACGTTTTGTGTATCAATTGCGTATTTTTTTCATGATTTAAGTTATTCCAATCTTGTTAGGACTTTTGTAAAAGTCTATCTTCCGTGATCATTAAAATTTTTTATCTAGTCCAGTAGTTGTCACAAAAAAGTTCCGAGTCAGTACAATCAATCTGTGCTGCAAAAACACATAAGATGGAATGAACCCAATATTACGAAATGTAGTCCGGTGAAGCTGTGAAGGAACGTCAGGACAGTAGCGTAGTCATATAAAAAAATTATCGAAATGTTTAATAAACCTTTGTTAAATATAAATTGTTAGTATTAACTGTATTTAAGCAGTTGTATTTTGCAAATGATTTTATAATTTATTCATAATCGAACGTATAAGAGGACCCGTTTGCATATGTATTCCAAAATAAATTATATGCATCGTTATTTTTTTTTTATTCTGGCCTGAACCGAGGGCAGGTGAAAGCTTCGGATACAATTTACAATTTTGCGCGGGATATTTGCTTATAATAAATATTGAGAACGGATGTGTCGATATGGCATGATAATATATAGCTATGTTTATACATATACTGTTATTTGTATCGTTTGGGAGCAGCTGCGAGTTATTGTTTTGGTTTGTTATTTATTTTCAATTTCGTTTTAAACGCTTTCGATGTTTCTTTTTTTTTGTTTGATTTTATAAACACTGTCGAAGGATTTTTCACATTAACCTGTAAGAGATCCACTGTAGGGCAAAGATGGTACGAGTTTATTCACCACGCCAACCTATGACTTCTTGGAGATTTCAATCACAAAGATATCTACAGTTATATATTTTCCCAAATACGGTGGGTACTAGAAGAACATTTTTCAGTTTCACATTTCCTCATGATGTTTCTCTTAACCGTCAGCCGATGATATTACCAATTTAAATTAGAAAAAATACGCTAATTTCGAAAAATTATTTGCTAATTTGTAAATTCGGTAGGTGGTAGAGCCACGCTGAAGCTATTACTGGTTTCAGCATGACTGGGTACCACCCTCTCACAGAAAACCGACGTGAAGTAACAGTGCTTGCATTGTTGCGTTTCGTTCGGTCAGTGAGAGCGCCGGAGGCCTAACTGCCTTCCTCTTCCTCCTCTCCTTTCCCCCTTCCCTTCCTCCCTCCCCCGACACGGACTGGCAACGCACTTGCGACTCCCCTGGTGTTGCAAGTGTTTATGAACGGTGGTGATCACTTAACATCAGGTGACACACCAGTCCGTTGACCTCCTATAACATACAAAAAAATATATATTCGGTCATTTGACGTGCAGACGACCATCAGGTTTTATAGTCAAATTTCATGATTGGTCGAGTATTATAAACGTTTAAGCATAACATAAGAACTCATATTTGGCATGTATTAATAAAGATTTGTTTACGCTTACCAAATTGTGCTAAAAGTAATTTAAAACTTTACTATTTAAAAGCTAGTGATATCTTACAGTGCGCTTAGTGACTGGATAACTTCTAGAAACACGATCTGCTCGTTTTTATTATCCTATTTAACTGACTCGGTAAAAGTAAATATAGCGATTGTTCAAGTAAATAAGATATCTTTGAAAATGAACAGACCATGCGAAGTTATCAAAGTACTCAACTGGCTTACGTTTTAGATAGTATATAATCAGTAAATGATACTTGAAACTGGAGCTTTGCATGCGAATACGCTCCCAGCGTTTTAATGCGTAAATATAGTTAGTAAATTCCGGTATGAATTATATTATTATTTTCTACGTTCGTGTTATGTAGATTTTGAAATTAAAATCAACGTACTTATAATGTAGCTTTCTATGGGTTAAAGATTTTTTTTTATCGATTAAGTATTTTTTTACTTTATTCATTACAAACAAAAACTCATTTTTTTTCATTTGTAATAGTAATATTGTAGAATAGCGGTTTTTTTTAAACTTACTTAATCTTATATTTTAGGCAATTAAATTATATATTTTTTAAATTAAGTATATTATATGTAATTAATTATAAATATTACAATATTTTTTGTGGATGCACAGTGAACGATGTCGTTTCCAGGCATTACTATCGTTCACACAATATTTCAGTCTATAATCGTTTTTTAATATCTAAACCCGTTTGACATGGTTCTTGAATCCACTGACAAATAAATCAGTAAAGTGCTTTTTATGACCTTATTATAAAACCTAACACTATTACCTAGAATACTATCACTAGGCATACTAAACCTAAAATATTAGATGGTTAATTTATACCTATGTATAGTATTCTATCCATGCCGGTCTTTTACTAAATCTAGCTGATCTAATTTTTTGCGGACATAAGTATACATTCCATTTGAAAAGCGTTTATATTTAGTTTATCTGGTTTGAAATAATTAGCTTGGTCCGCTTTGCTGAAAAAATAAATGAATAATGCTTCAATTGGAGCTGTAATAATTCAAATGATTTTTTCAAATAAACTCATTCGTGATTTACAAACTCCTGGGCCCTACAAAATGTACACGAACAAACTTATCAAATACGAGGATAACTCAATTAAACTTTGCGTTTACCTTTTCAGGCCAATTTTTATGAATTTTCGATCCCAATGAAATGAGTGCTATCGGTCGCTTAAATTTCGTGTGCATTTGAATAATTTGCTTCTTATTATAAGTGACAATCCTGCTAACTAAGAAGTTAAGTAACGAAATTCTTTTGTTGCGAAAACATGGCGCCGCATGATGTCATTATGAAGGTCTTGCTTCGATGAACGACACGTATACGATGTACTTAGATCGCTGTGACGAGTTAACTCGTACGTATTTAATTTACTGCTTATATATGAGTTATTTAATATACTGAGGTGTGATATATTTTGAAATTCCTTTGCTAAATGACAATCATATAAATAATGATAAAAACTTTTTTATTTTATCCATTTTGTCACATTTCTTAAGGTAAACAATAAATGTATATTTAAATAAAATGCTTGTACCTGTTTTTCGTTTACGCTTATATCCGAAACGGCTACAGTTATTTTGACAAGGCTTTTACAGGCAAATTGAGGAATTTTTAGAGTATTATATAATCTACATATCATTACGCTTTTCAATATGGTCTAGGCAGCAATGATAAAATTTTCAAAATCGATGAAAAAGTTACACGTTTTGAGTAGTAATGTCACGCTTACAATTTAAATAATAATGCCAATTTCAAGAGAACAAAGTCGCATGTTCTAAATAGTAATATACCTATAAACAATGATATAAGTAAAAAGGTGTAGATACGTCACCTACATAATATTTTGACAAAAGTAATGGCACACATACGTAAACTAATATTGTAACGTCACACGGTCTTAGATAAATTGTAGAAGTAAGATGGCATAATCTCGATATCGATGGTGAAAATGAAATAGTTATATGTTGCTTATAACGATAGATTGACGGGGCAGCCGTCAAAAATAAGCTACCTAGTCAAGTTTTAACAAGGCGCTGTCGAAGCGCTTATATAACTATATCATCATTTCCTATAAAGTGATACGATATCAATTTTGCATATAAACGTACAAGAACAAGTTGGCAAGCAAACGGCGACAGGTGCAACAAGCGTGCGCGCTCGGGCGTCACCGCTCCGGATACGAGGGACGATAACACCACCATGTAATTCCAGTTGACTGCCTCCACAGGCCATAACTATTCAATTTAAAACCGTACTCTAATAGTCGTAAGGTCCTATATTCTAATTAAACAAAAAAAAAACAAGTGAGGCTTGTCCCGTCTGGCTCCATAACCGGAGACTACTATTCAAACGATGACAGTTTTGACAAAGGTAAGGGTCTCGCACCTGCCGCTCGGAAAGAGGTTTATATTGTTAGAAAATACGCATTACTCTACGAGGTTTCGTCAAAATTTAAATATTTTTTTACTAACTTTTAAAACGAGCAAAGCAATAAATTAAAATCGGTCCACTCTATCAAAAATTATTGCATTTTGAATGACTGCTCAAGTTAAGTACGAGAGAAGAGTAGTAATCTATACTAATATTATAAACCTGGAGGGTATGTTATAATAATAATTTTTGTTATGTCTATTTTTAGATTTCGGCGCCGTCGCCGCAAAATAAATTTAAATTCGATCTTATTAAATGCGTGTTGCGCCCGCGCTTTTGTAATCGATCCTTTTTAGCTCCCGCACACATCGCGGTTCTCAATAATATCTCGAGCCTAGGTCGTCCCCGCGCGGAGCCCTCGAGATATTATTATCGCGATACAGTGACTCACCTACATCACTTGAACACACATATGAGATCATCTCTCTCACACACGTGCACATACATACACATGGTGGGAGGGTTTTGTTTTTTTCCCTCAACGAACTGAATCGAATAGTTTTAGTTCGTTTCATTCCGATATACACGTATTCATTTGTGAATCATGCAATTTCGATTGTATGGTTCACAAATGTATATATGTATGAATACCTTAGAATAGTTAGCTAGGTCAGACGCGACTTTTTCCAGGTAACAGCCCAAGCCGAGGTGCGCGTGCGCCCTTGTGTATGTTACCTAAAAAACCAAATCGGCTGAGTGCCTTAAGCGCTCGCCTTAGTAGTCCGGTGAAGCTGTGAAGACCCTGCAGGGTCAATAGCGTAGTCAGTTCGAGAGAGAAAAAAAAAAGGAGGGTTTGTTTGTTTGCTTGAACGCTTTAACCTGGGGAATTACTGGTACGATTTGAAAGATTTTTTCAGTGTTAGATAGCTCATTTATCGAAAAAGGCTATATATCATTAGGACTAATAGGAGCGGAGCACCAATGAAGAATGTTTAAAAATGATTTTTTTTTTCCTATTGAGAGCTTCCGCTGCGTGTTAGCGTTAGCCCAAAGTAACTATTCTACGCGGTCGAAGTCGCGTGCAGTAGCTAGTGTTACAATAATTAAAAGTATAAAGTTAAAATATAAATATATATAAATAATATAAAGTTAATTAAAAGATATTCCACTATTATTTATTCTATTTATAATTATGACGAGATAATTAAATGAATATTAATTGTTCGTATTCTGCCTTTGAATGTTCCCAACGTGGATTGTTGGAGAACGCTTACTCGTTCGCACGTAGAGATAACAGGGGTCTACTATTGTCATTGTCAATAATAATCATTATTAGCTAAGATTTAATTGATTTTTTTTTTCAATTCACAGCTTTGTTTAAATGACGTCGAATTTGCCTCTTTACGTTTGTTTTAATTGAATATTTATGTCTCGTAAGTTCAAACCGAGTTCGACATTCGCGATCGTGCGAGCGTTCCACAGTTTTGGCTAGCATTAATAATTCTTGACAATACATCATTGTTATTCAAGTACGATTGTCACGAATGCATCCGTAGAATACTGATGTAGTTTAACCGACCGTTGATGTGATGCACGTAACTACATATTAATCTGAGAGGTAGGTAGCTCATCCCATTCGGTTGGTTAAATTTAGTATTATAATAAATTAATATGCCGGTGTAGGCGAGCTTCCTCCGCGCCAGGGTTGGCGTCTGACCGCGTCCTTTAAAATTTACATGAGTTTAATGTAACTTGGTGCTTTGAGTTTACGACAACAAGATCATGTTGTTAATATGAAATTTTATGTAAAGGTTATTTACTTAGGTACGCGGTTTTATATTACATAACGTTGCGAAATGGGTATGTGAAATTACAAGTCATGATTGAACTGAATTGAAAATGAATATTAGTTATAATTTTTCAATTTTTAATAGACTTATATGTCGCTCTTGCTAAAAGCAATGAGAATAATGATTTTGGTAAATTCTACTTACTATCGAAATGTGGTCATAAATCATTAATTTTTAAAATTTAAATACCAATGATTTAAACCCATTTATAAAAAAATTGATAACACAAGTTATTCAAAGTTATAAAACAGCAAAAAAAGAAAATCGGTTGCGAAACCAGAGGAAGATGTACTTAACTGCTTTGTCTCTGCCTATGTGTATATATGTATAGAAGACACTATAATTACAATTGTAATCGATATATACTTATACATACATATATTTAGATATATATATATAAATAAAATTATTGTTGTTCCTTGTCTACGCTTTTGTTCGAAAAGCTAAACAACCTATTTCGACACGACCGTTATTATCATATACAGGGCTTTTCAGTGTTATTTAGACTCTTAATTATAATTATGTTTTTCCTTATACAGCAGTGATAAAACAAGTAATTCCTATGTAAGAACAAAACCAGTTTCTCGATACCGCTATTGCAAGCACTGACTACTTAATAGTAATATATATAAATACCGTACTTCTATATAACTATCTATTTCCTGAAAGATTTCAAATTTGTACGAATTCGTAGTGAAAGGTTTGTGTATATTACGTGGAAAAAAAACATTGTAGGTACCCCTTTTTACAAGCTTTTATTTAGCTTGCAATGTTAGTTAGTTTGTTTAGGTCAACGTTACTAAACATTGGTAATTTTTGTGCTGGTTAATCTGTATTGTATAGGTATATTACGTGACAGAAGCTTTGTAGGCTTTCACAAGCCTTTATTTAGCTTACAATGTTTGTTAGTTTGTTTAGGTTCCAAATCTTGCAAACTGAATTAGGACTAGTTGCGTTAATCCTACGACCTTGTAATTTTGCATGTTTGTGCAGTGCTAATGACAGTACACGAAAAAGAAATAAAAAGAAAATGGCAAATTTCATAATGGCCATACACATTGAAAATAATAATCCGATTTATCTTTTTACCGCATTCAAATAGTTTTTTTTTAAATTGTTAGTTTTATTAAGCACATTGTGTACACGGAGTAGCAATCGGTGTAAAAAATAAAATTTATTAAACTACATTAAGTATATTCAGTGAAATAAACTAAACATTGCTTTCCCTCAAGCTGAACGTCAAAAAATACATATTAGCCTGTGGTTAAATAGTTACCCTTAGTGAAAATTATCACTAAAGAGATTATATATTATTACTAGCTTTTGTTCGCGGCTTTGCTCGCATTAATGTAAGGGTTGCTTTATCTCTTGGGAACAGTACATTTTTTGTAGATGAAAGATATCCCATCCTTTTCTGTAGCTGTGACAACGTTACAATATTTCATATCGCTTGAATAGTTACGGCGTGCAAGCGTAACGAACATACAGAGTCACTTTCACATTTATAATATTAGTAAGGATTACGTATGCACACTGATGTAATAGAACGAAATAAAAAAAAAATAGGATAATTATAGACATGCACGTATCCAAACTTTTGGTTCGGAGGGGGACAAAGATTGAAAATCTCGTTTATTTTATCTAACGGCAGTTTTCGGTGGGGATGAATCCCAACTATGCCTCCCTCTGTATACGTGCTTAACTATAGAGATACCCTTCTTTACAAAAGAACTTCAATAACGTTGAAATTAAAAGAAAAGAATTACGTAAGATTTTTTTTATTTAGTACTTTGATTTACATACTATTAACGACCGCTATTGTTTTTAAATTGTGATGTTTAAGTTCTGCTACTACAAAAAAAGGAAGACAAACGCGCAACTAAAACTTGCGTATTGTATACTAGCCTCTGCCCGTGACTTCGTCCGCGTGGAATAATTACTTTGGGCTAACGCTAACATGCAGCGGAAGCTCTCAAGAGGAAAACGATTTTGAAACATTCTTCATTGGTACTGCGCTCCTATTAGCCTTAGCGTGATGATATATAGCCTACAACTTTCCTCGATAAATGAACTATATAACGTTGAAAGAATTTTTCAAATCGGACCAAGTAGTTCCTGAGATTACTCCCTAAAACGTCACAAACTCACAAATTCACAAACTTTACCTCTTTATAATATTTGTATAGAAGTATAGACATATGCATTTCAATGGGTGGTCGATTGAGCAAAGCATATCTATCTAATCCTGCGCGTAACTTATGCATGACGTGGGATTCGTATTGATTCGATTAAGAATATTAAATTATCTCTACCAGTGAATTGTACGTAAATTCAACCTGTCTTAATTGAAGACTACTAACTTAACATTATAGACAACCAACCTTTACAACATTATAGATAACCAAGAATATACAGCTTTAGGTGCCTGTTCGTGTGTTTGTGTGAGATAATATGTAGAACTACTGGTTCAATTGTGAGAATTATAATGAAATTAATTGTAATTAAATTACTGATAGAAAGCTACATTGTCTATTAATATTGTCCGTTAATATAATTTTCGGTTCGCATTTTTATTTTTATTGAAGTGAAACTTCTAATGCGACTTACAACAAGGTTGCGTTAAACGTTTAACGCTACCATGGAGAGGGTATGAAAGCGCTGTTGCGTTAAACGTTCAACGCTCTTGGTGAGGGGGAATAGAAAGAGACAGAGCGAGAAAAATAATGAAACATTTCGTATCTTACTTTATTTATCATAATCCTATTGCAAATGTTATAGATTTGGATATTTCTCCACTCGAAAATAATAATTAAAAGATGCGATCAATTGTGAATTGTAAAGCAATGTTAATAAAGTTTGTCTTAAAGAAACAATATGATTTCACTAAAAATCAATTTCTACTGCTTCCTGTTTTCATTTCCACATTACGAAGTTTCACTTCTTCCGCGCGGAGGGACTCCACGCACTATTTTTTTTATTTTGTATTTTTGTAGTTAGTATTTTTGTATTTTTTTTAAGTAATATCGGTAATTTTATAGCATGTTAATTATTACACTTCCCGTGGATAAAATTGTATTGATATCTGCTATCCTTAACAGGCAGACATTCAAACATATTTATTAATGTCGACTTCAATAAGTAACTTATCTTTATAATAAACGTGTAATACGAAATTAAAAAAAAAACTTGTACAAGCAGAATTAGAGATTTACACCTACCTGTATTTAAAAAAACTGTTTTCAATGGCACTTGTTTTTTATTTTTCGTTTGATTTTTTATACGTTTTTTAATATTAATAGTATGTTAATGTACATCTTATGTATAATTTAGTAATAAAAATAATTTAATAGAATATCAAACACCCGCGACTTAGCTTTGCTTATGTTACAGTATAAAAGAGCTTTAACAAATAACTCAGCTCCACTTAGCAGCGAGTTATGCTCTATTATACAGAATGACTTGTTAATAAACAGCAGCAATATTTTCAGGGGTTACTTAGTAGTCGTTTCTGGTTCTAAATCAATTTAAAAAATAGGTGCTTAATATTTGACCTAATTATCTACAGAAAAACAAAACGAAAATACCCTAAACATCAGGTGATTTACGCAAAAACGAACTGGTGTAATAATAAGGAAAGCAATTAAATCACACTGTGCCGCGCAGTCCCACCCGCGTCTCTTTTTTTCGACCGTGCTGCATTCCTACGATCAACAGTTACGTAATGATTAACCTTGAAAAGCGCCCCTTTAATGTTGTTCTTTGAACCTATATGTGATTTTTACGTATCAAAGTATCGTTCCCATACTTTTAAAAGTTTTAGAACAAAGTTTAACTAAGGTTCTCTTTGTTGTTTATTAGTATATGTTTTGATATTATTCTTTTATATCTTAAATGTGACTATACACTACCCAAGGATTGAAGGGAGTTAAACTATAAATAGTCACCTGGTATATATATGGCTTAAAACCCTTCTTCGTAGAAAAACATTTAATTAGATTACCTTACATGATAACGAAAATACTCTTAGAATATATCGAATATACTATTATAATATTAGACATACCCATTTTATTTATGTACTAGCTTTTGTCCGCGGCTTTCACATATATTAATGTAGATTTAAGTTTTAACCTATCCGTAGAGTGTAGTTTTTTTTAGAGCTGACTACGCTATTGACCTAGCAAGTTCTTAACAGCTTCACCGGACCACTAAGGCGAGTAAGGACTAAGGATAGATAATCATATAACACGAAAGGAAAGTTAACCACATAAATTGTTTGCTAGGGTTTACAAATTAGTCCAATTAATTAGCTATTATGGTTATGAAGCCCTTTTACACGTGTGTAAACAGTTCCGTTTCGTTGTGCCGACTAGCTCTATGCTCTATTAATTTATGTTAATTAGTGTACTATTTCATTTTGTTATAGGTCACGCCATAAGTGTATTTAACTATTATGATATTGAATTCATTTTTGTATTTATCACAAGAACCTATATAATGCATTATTTCTAAGCAAAGGAAAACAAATTAAGAGATATCATTAGTTATTTTTGCGATATCCGTTGTCCGTTGTTATTTTTTTATTATTGCTATGTGCGAACAAGCAAGCATTGTGCTACAATTAGCAAGTGTAAAAGGGAGAGTAGCTGACGGTGCCTCGCGCTTAAAGTCATACGGGCAACGAGTAGTATTCAACACCTACGATGCAATAGTAAATTGTCGGGTACAACAGAATAATTGTTTCTCTCAACAGTTCATATAAAATAACACACCAGTGTAATTGTACCTACGTTTACTACATATAAATCCTGGTTAATCTACGAAATCATTAAACTTATTAGAATGAAACTTTTGTTGTCAGGTTAATAACTTTTCAGAGTATCATTTAGTCTCCATATCTTTGCGCTTATCCCTTCGAGGCATCGCAGTAATTTTATAATGTATAGTTTTTTTTTTTATTTTGATTTTATAGTAGCACGGCAAAATTACTGCACTGTGCCTGATGGTAAGCACAGTACAATCGAAAAACAATGGCGACCACCGAGTGACACACTGTCCATCGCCGGTCGCCGCTGTGTTGCCGGCTTGCGAAAAGCTGGATATGCACAGGCTGATCCCGAAACGCGACCCGCAGAAGCGAATCATTATGACGGGCTTTTTGCGCCATATACATGGTGGTTGCGACCCAGTCAGCCTGTAAAACCCTGCAATTCCTGCTACTACTAACTACCCCATCTGTTGTTAAATTACTTGAGATGCATAACTTTCAAGTACAGCTACGGCAATGCATCTATATATCTTTAGTGGTATTTTAATTAGCCAGATAGTCGGGCGGATATTAGAAAAGACCCCGCCCACGTATTTTGTTAATATGTACTCGTATATGAATAAAAAAGTAAACTGCCGAATGTATGAATAAAACGACTATACTTATTCGGCTAATTATTCTTTGTTGTGTGTCTGAACATGGATTGCGTAAAAAAAAAATGTTTGAAAAATAGTATGGAAAAGTAAAAAAATGTGGATTAAAAATGTCTATATGAAATAGTAATTGAGTGCAAAAAATACAGTAGTGTTAATGTCGTAGATACCGTGACACACCCGAGAGGCGAGACTACAACGCCACCCGGGGAACCACTATTGACCTGCGATACCGCGCTATTGACTCTATCGGTGTGTTACTAATGACCTCGAACGCTATTGGTGGAAGTTATCGGCTGTTCATTATTCATTCCGGTGTGAGACTACATTGGTGGCATATAAAGGGCAAGATGTCGCTGATCTGGACGCACTCCTATGTGAAAGTTATTGTAAGGCGAAGCTCTGGCCAAATGAATAGTGACAGTATCAACGAAGTCGTGATTAGTGTAACAAATCAGAAGTGGGATTACCTGAATGTCCGTGCCATAACTCGAAGGGTAGGAGAACAAAAACGGCAATACAGTAAAATCTGAAGAAACGTACAAATCGCAAGAAAGATGTTTTTTTCTCACTGAACGAGATTGTGTCAAGAATAACTTTGTGGTATAATTTGATCGGGAAGCCTACAGATCGCGTTATAAAGAAAAGGAAATTTTTATGGAGCGAAGCGGCGTCATGATTCACTGATGGATGCCGAACTTTGTGGTATTGCTGTATACATCTCTTCACGGTTATGTTTCGCAGGTATGATGAACTTATATATGATAACTACGTGGTTACCGTGTGATTACTACGTAGTTACTGTGTGATTACTACGTGGGTACTGTGTGATTACTACGTGGGTACTGTGTGATTACTACGTGGGTACTGTGTGATTACTACGTGGGTACTGTGTGATTACTACGTGGGTACTGTGTGATTACTACGTGGGTACTGTGTGATTACTACGTGGGTACTGTGTGATTACTACGTGGGTACTGTGTGATTACTACGTGGGTACTGTGTGATTACTACGTGGGTACTGTGTGATTACTACGTGGGTACTGTGTGATTACTACGTGGGTACTGTGTGATTACTACGTGGGTACTGTGTGATTACTACGTGGGTACTGTGTGATTACTACGTGGGTACTGTGTGATTACTACGTGGGTACTGTGTGATTACTACGTACGTGGTTACTGTTTGCTGTACCTGAACTATAAGTTTCTATGTACTATGTGAATACAGTTTCTATGTACTATGTGAATACAGTTTCTATGTACTATGTGAATACAGTTTCTACGTACTATGATGTACTATGTGAATAATACAGTTTCTATGTACTATGTGATTATGTACTATGTGAATAATACTGATGTGAATAATACTGTTTGTACCACTATTGACCTGCGATACCGCGCTATTGACTCTATCGGTGTGTTACTAATGACCTCGAACGCTATTGGTGGAAGTTATCGGCTGTTCATTATTCATTCCGGTGTGAGACTACATTGGTGGCATATAAAGGGCAAGATGTCGCTGATCTGGACGCACTCCTATGTGGAAGTTATTGTAAGGCGAAGCTCTGGCCAAATGAATAGTGACAGTATCAACGTAGTGTTTATTGGCAATCCTGACTGCATCGATCCTATACGTGATTAGTGTAACAGTAGGGATGTTCAAAATTATTGACGTCCATTCATATCCCATTTTTTTTTCATTAAATGATATTACGGTAAACGAAAGATTTGTACTAGCCGGGTTGGACGGCTGAATGGGAAATAATTATCGTATTTTTTTTATCGAAGCTTTTTATAGTAACACAGCCCTTTCTGTTTGAGTGCATCGAATGCAGCTCCCAGATCGCCACTGACCCACATCGTGACGCTTGCGAGCGTGTTAACTACTCTAGGATACTTATAATACGTAGGATAGGGTTGCCAGTATTGGTATTTAGAATTTAAACAATTAATTGTCTTTATTCAGTTACGAAAATAAAAAAATCTTACGTTGGTTTATTCGACAATTTATTTCTTTGTATCGCTGGATCGTTGTACTACATAAATTATTTGTTCAGTTGCTAAATTTAGGGATGGAAAGTTAGGGCTTGTATAATTGTTTATTAAGAAATATTTGTATGTGATTTTTTAGTTTGGGAATACCAAAATGGGAAGCATAAAATGCGCCGTTTAAAAATGAAGTCGTCAAAATTACGTACATAATAAAAATTTTCATCAGTTATTTATAGCCTATTGTTATTATATATTCATGTAATAGAATTGGTATAAATAATTATATCTTTTGTATTATTATAAACAACAGTTTATTTGTTCATACATTATAATCAATAGACGCATCATCTGACCAATATTTATGGAGGTTTTTCCGCTACCGCTTTAATTATAATTCCCCGCTAGATAACGCTGTTGTATATCAACTTGTATATTGTTAAACAGACCACTATTAAAACTGGTACGCATAGAAGTCTATACAGTACTAGCGGGCCCGGCGGACGTTGTCCAGTCCCGATAACAAAAAAAAACCTAGATAAATTATATACCTAAACCTTCCTCGTGAACCACTCTATCTACTGGGGAAAACCGCATGAAAATTCGTTAAATAGTTTTAGAGTTTATCGCAAACAGACAGATAGAAGTGACAGAGGACTTTGTTTTATAATGTGTTATGATATTTACGCGAAACCCGTTACAAATAATAATAATAAACACGTGGCAAATCGCGGGCGTATGCTAGTAGTAATATGGATGTCAATAAGGCGTTAACAGGTCAGTTAGGACGAATTTGAAGGTGGTAGAGCTATGTTGAAACTATTACTGATTTCAGCATAAATGGGGCGGCTCGTCCGGGGTAGTACCACCCTCTCACAGAAAATCGACGTGAAGTAACGGTGCTTGCATTGTTGCGTTTGATTCGGTAAGTGAGAACGCCGGAGGACCACCTCTCTTCTCCCCTCCCACTCCCTCCACCCCTTCCCCCGAACACAGGCTGGCAATGCACTTGCGACTCCCCTGGTGTTGCTAATGTATATGGACGGCGGTGATCACTAAACCTCCTATAATATATAAAAAAAATATATAATAGTCAACCCTAAAGGAACCTTTACGCTTTCTATCTTGCAGTCTATCAATAGCTCCTCGATAAGTTGCTGAGCGACGCCTACGGGCGGCTTTCAAAGCGCTCGCTCTTATGTAATCATGCTTTATGTCTAAGGTCCCTTGTGTAATCACCTTCGTAGTCGTTAACTAAGTTGACGTTTTCGTAAACAATGCGTTAATTACACCTTCATGTATGCAGACGTCTATTGATGTTATAGTAATTATGTATACTAATAACGTAGACACCTTTTGGGACGCTGATAAACAAATTTACTTTTAGCAATTTCTAAATGATAAGTCGATGTTTACAACACGGTGTTTCCGTTACGATATACTTTATGATTTTTAATATATAATAAAGATGATAGAAGAATAGAAAAGTTTTGAATATGAATGTGGACGGGTGTTCCTGTAAAAGAGGACCGAAAATGGTATAGATGGATAGTGTGAAAAATGATATGTGTATATAAAAGGTGTGAGTACTGCGATGACATCTCACAGGAATAGGAAAACGTGCTGTGCCGAATAGTCTATGTTGTTCCTTATAACATCAGCACAGTTACCAGTAAATGTCTAAAACAAACAGACATTTTGTTTTCGTTGTAAGTATATTCTTATCAATTTAATAAAAAGCTATCATTTTATTTATTTTTATAAATAACTAGCGGACACGGCGGACGTTGTCCCGCCCTGATTATAATTATAAAAAAATCCTTGACAAAGTATATACTAAAACGTTCCTCACTCTATCCACTGGTGAAAACCGCTTGAAAATCCGTTCAGTAGTTTTTGAGTTTATCGCGAACAGACAGACAGACAGACGCGGTAGGGGACTTTGTTTTATACTATGTAATGATTTCTGACATATTCTATGATTACAGTAGAGATATTATCGAATCTTAAGGTTTATAAAATCAGTTCATATTATGAAGATTTTAAGTTACTACTTGACAAGCTCTTTGTCTTTGATAATAATTACTAAGCAAGTTGCCTACGCTCAGGTCGGTATCGTTTATTTTTCCTTATTTTTGTCGAGGGATTGTTCAAAAAGAACATACCGCCCTCAACATATACTACAAACAATAACAAGTGATAAATATAATAACATCTTACAAAATACTAAATTAAAAAAATAATATTTACAATCACTTTCTTGCCCTTATACCGACGTCCACCATATTATAGATTAATTAGGCTTCTTCCGATGCTGAGCGTGCTCATATTTGATTACAAATTCCCATACTATATATCTGTCTTCTTTGAGAATCGTCTCGTGCATGACGGAACTGCGCTTGCTTCACTTTCCGCTTAGTTGCGATACTCGCACGACCGCGTAAAAGCTATTGTTCTAAGACATTAGCCCTAATGCTGCTAAACACAACAAAATCTATAGGGTGACGTAACGAATATAAACTTGAAACTGTACAGTTTAAACGTAGTCCAATGTCGAGCAGGAAAAATAAATATTAACAGATATGCAAAAAAAAACTGTATATTTCTTATATTTTGCTGTAGTGTTCTTTGATGACTAAATTTATTTTAACATCTATTAATTGGATTTAATATTAATGTTTGAGGAGATTTGGCCTTTTTACATTCCCTAAAAACGATTTATATATAGTGTCTTCTTCTTCCTAGCATTTTCCCGGCCTGGTACCAGGTTTCGTTTTCTTACTAAACTTCCTCCACTTTGCCCGATCTTCGGCATCCTTCTGTGTGAGTTTATTTTCCTTTAAGTCCGCCTTTACCACGTCCAACCAGCGTTTTTTTGGGCCTGCCATTTTTAAATTGTTACTTTTTTACGAACTCCTATCCTTTAGTTTAGACATATCACCGTGAACTTTTCCATTGGTTTGCAAACGTACGATAAAAAACGTCCTTGTAACCGTAAAATGAACAGTGCCGAGCTCGCAGATATAAAGAAAAACTTAAAACCGTACAGCAACAGTTTTTACGCTTTTCTGATGATTCGATTTGAATGATCTATGTTACTTATTTACTAGCTTTTCTACGCAGCTTCGCTTGCATTCATTTACATTTGACCAATCTCTCGGGAATAGTAGTATTTACAGAATTAAGGGCCCTATTATATACCTAAATCTGACAGCGTGTATGCAATATTTCATCATGTTACGCGTTATATTAACGGCGTGAAAGCTTAACAAACAAACAAACTCATTTTCGCATTTATAATATTAGTTAGGATTGGTACTAGCCAGAATAAACTATTTCAATGCGACTAATTCAATCAGAGCAGTAGGAACAAGATAAAACTTGCGGAGATCTCAAAGAGGTTTGTGGTAAGTAGTGACTATAATAATTCTCACAGATTTACTTATGTTTGCAATCTTTCATATCTTCGCAATAAATAGGTTATTATTATTGGTACTCTACGCTTTATATTTTGTATTAACATGTTGGTAGTTTTGAAGTAATTAATCATTTTAATAAACGTGACATTGAACTTATTATCCCTCTCTATTATCCTTTATTCTTTCAAATGTTTCCTATTTATGTCTTGAATTGAACATTTATTTTCGCCAAATAGTGACCTTGAACTACTTCGTCTTGTAAGTACCATTGTAAATCTTCTGTTACTGTGTTAGGTTACAAAATATATACGATGTTTTGGATACTTTCCAATCAATTATTTATTACTTAAGACATTGTAAATTTCCCACATCATTTTTACGTTATGGCGTCTAATAATAGCAGACTCGAAACACGCTAACCATTCTGCGTTACTCATCTAATCTTGGCAGAACACGTACACAAATTGGGGTCACATACAAATGTATGGCTAGATTAAACGAATCGGGAATACGTTCTACATGTGTTTGGATCATGTTGTTTGGACGTCGTGTGCGAAATCAAACAGTTCATTGACGTTCCGTGTTAATTAAATCTCCGTTTAGATCCTAAAAAAAAATAACGAGGCTTGTAATTCGGTCACTTCTATACTATGTATTTACAGATTCTTGTAGACAGACATTTATCATGTTTATAAAAACAGTCAAATATCTAATAATATTAATGTAAATCTATATTTTGAGTCATTTACGGAAGGCAAATTTAACACAATTAACTATTATTCTTTATATGAATATGGAATATTTGTTGTTACGACATAATGTTCTTATGTATGCTTAAAATGTATTTTTCCTATCAAAGAAAGCAGGTAAAAAGTATAAAAAAATTGGGTGCGCGTGCTCCGACACAGTCGTGATCACTTCATCAATCTTTTGACACTGCGCAAACGCTCATTGTGAGGGGGAATCATAAGCACGTGCCCCATTATACCTCCAAGTGGGTCCCAAACAAACACTTTGGACGCTTTATTCTTTATTTACCTAATCTTAAATGTATACTATTTTGTTTTTAATAAATTTATTTAATTAAACTTATATAAAATTAAAAATCTATAAATTGCGACTCATAACGGCAATAAGATGCAGGGTTGATCGATTCTTCGTCGTATTTTTCGAAATTGCTAGTGTCACCGGGTGCTTTATATTTTGGTATAAATGGCGGTTTTGTTCTACAGTTGAGAATAGAATCCCACTCGATACCTTTAAACCATTTATGATTTTTATAATCTAGTACGCCATTTTTCATTACACCGAAACGCTTGGTAATATCAACTTGAAGAACATTGCGCACTAGATCTCTGAGATCAGAACTAAAGTTGGATGGACATCTATATTTTGCAGCTACTATCTTCTCATATGTTTTCATCGGATCGTTGCCGTAAAAAGGAGGATAGCCAGCGTTCATTTCATATAGAAGTACTCCAAATGACCACCAATCTACTGAAAATCCATATCCTTTGCTTAGTATCAATTCAGGAGCTAAATATTCGGGAGTTCCACACAACGTCCAAGTTCTTCCGTGCAGTACTTTACAGAAACCAAAATCGGTTATCTTCAAATACCCAGTTCTGTCAATTAAAATATTTTCCGGTTTCAAGTCGCGGTATACGAGATTGCAGAAATGTAAATATTCCAATGCCAATACAACTTGGCTTGCGTAGAATTTTGCGTGTGTCTCTTCGAATTTATTCATTCTACGGAGATGGGTAAACATTTCACCTCCTGGTACGAATGGCATAATAAAGTAAATGTAGCTGTTATCCTTGAAACTGCATTCCATAGAGACAGTAAAAGGAAATCTGATAGCCTCGAGAATTCGTTTCTCGTAAAGCGTATGTTCCACTTGCTTCAACTTAATTATTTTCTCTTTTTCCAACACTTTCATTGCATATAATCTGTAGCTCTTTGGATGTTTTAGTAATATCACTCGGCCGAACGCACCGGTACCGAGGGTCTTAATTCTCTCTAATTCGGAAAAATCTATATTAAATTTCGTTTTCTTACACCAGCGTTCTACGAATTCGTGTTTTAATTGTATCAAGTGTTTGTTGTATTGTTCCTGCTGTTGCTCTGTGTATCCATCGCGAATCTCGGTTGATCCAGAACTGGATGCTGCACTATAACTCTCCTTTGTGAGACCATATCCTTTACGTGAATACATTGTTATTATTACTGACATCGTTTCTCTGAGCCATGACCTCCGAGATTTGATTTTATGTTTATGAAAATTTTACTAATACCTAAGTCTCGCTTATTCTGCACAACAAATTACATACGTTAAGGAAATTCATTGCAAATTGAATTGAATTGCTAAACGTCTCGATTTGGTGAGATCGAAAGTTTTAGGGTGCAGGAAGGCTTGCGTGGCGGGTGAACGAACTGCCTGAGTAGGGATAGGTGGTCTCAGCTGTGTTTAGGGGTGTCACGCCGTGCCGCCGACAGCCGGTCGCCGTCCCGACGGGCTTATTGATCAGGTGCAGACACGTGCGAGTTTTAGTTACTTTTGGAGTCTTTACATCCCAATTGTAAATATATTGTACGTCTAAGCAAAAGTTATTGTCTTTATATAAAACTTATTTACATAGCATACAGTTGAAATTAGAATACAATGAATGCTTTTTTAATCTCTATTATCGGGCGAATGTGCGATCCGTTCCAATTGACCATCCATAAACAAGCAATGAGGTCGATTGCCTGAGCCACACCTTCTTACTCGTTTCGTTTATACGTTTTTTTTTCACGAGTGTTATTGCTCACATAATCTTATCTAACGTGACATTTATTGTACTTAGTTATCTAGTATATTATTTTTGTTTTATATAGATAAACTTGTGCATGTGTGCTCACGCCTTCGCACTTGTTCTGTTGTTGTGTGAACTTTATTATCTGTTGTAATTTCTAGTTTTTGTAACAATTTTCATGACGATTGGTCAAACAAACGATACAGAAGTTGATGTGTTTCAGCGCCATCTAGTAGCGATTCATAGTAAAATAGACAGTATAAAAGGTCCATGAACTTAGGTGTGTCAATTTTTACGATGATCAGTCACACGGGTTTTAGAGTTTATAAATTTCAAGGGTACAACAAAACATCCAAGTTTTTACGTATTATAGAAGACTCGCTCGTACCCGCGACTTCGTGTGCGTGTTTATTGACACGAATAAAAAATGAAGGACCACACCGCTTGCTCCACTTCTCCATGGCAAGAAAACAGGCATAAAATTCGTAGTTTCTTAAAACCTTAGATAAAATTAAGATATCATGATATTTCTTTTAAAGTAAGAGTCAAGTGTTTTAGAAGTAAATTTTTTTTTTATCAAAATCCAATTTCAGTAGCTTTTGAGCGATATATTTATATATTTGTTTATATATATAACTATTTTGTCCTTGAACTTCTTAACGGCTGGACAGATTTTGATGAATTTTTTTGTGGGTATTCAGGTGGATTCAAGAATAATTTAGATTCACAATTAGAACCGGTAGGTGAGCTGCGGTTGACTTTAGGATTTTCTTTATAATCAAGCCCGTCAGTCAACGTCTGCTGGGCCTGCAAGTATAATATAAAAAAATATATTTTTCGAATAACTACCCATTCTAGAAAAGGTAAATTTTTGATAATTTAAGAAAAAATATAATTGTAAGTTCGTTTTACACCTTTCTTAATTTTTTCCCATGATTACTTACCAACAATTTATCTCGTATATAGTATATTAGAAGTTCCGGTCGAAAATTATGTTCCATTAAAATGGTTGTAGCGCAAATTGTTAAGAGTATCGTTTCACATGTTCGTTGTAGGTACATACATGTAGATGTACATGATGTACATGTAGGTAAGGTTATCAAGACAAGCTCGTACGACATACAGTTTTTATAAGTATGACGCATACGCCCATTACATATATCCAATCCCATACATTCTAAGAACTGCTCATTGTAATTGCCAATGTGCTAAATTTGTTAACGAACTGTCTATTGAAAAGAAGCTTTTTTGGAAGAAACTCAAATTACACTCAACCAAAATCTTATCTATACTAATATTATAAAGAGGTAGAGTTTGTGAATTTGTGAGTTTGTGACGTTGTAAGGGGTAATCTCAGGAACTACTGGTCCGATTTGGAAAATTCTTTCAGCGTTATATAGCTCATTTATCAGGGAAGGTTATAGGATATATATCATCACGCTATGACACATAGGAGCGGAGCAGCAATGAATAATGTTGCAAAATCGAGGTATTTTTTTCCTTTTCAGAGCTTCCGCTGCGTTTTAGCGCAAAATAACCATTCCACGCTTACGTATTACCGCCCAACGAAGTAGGCACGGGTCGGCTAGTCTATTATATTCTAATTGAATAAACAATACATTATATCGTATTGCTCAACTATTCGGAGGATTTTCGGTATCTGATTACTGAGACCATAAATTTAGAATTACGCAATACTTAACCAAATCTAGAAGTATTAGTTTTACAAATATATGCTTTATAAGTAATGATTATAATAAAATCTTCATCATCATCAGCCTGTAAGAAACCCACTGTAGGGCCATAAGCCT
Source organism: Antheraea pernyi (assembly GCA_015888305.1). Lineage (NCBI taxonomy): Eukaryota > Metazoa > Arthropoda > Insecta > Lepidoptera > Saturniidae > Antheraea > Antheraea pernyi. Next base: position 1,024,905 of record MU158827.1, on the reverse strand, counting down.
CTTCCCGAAGGAAGGCATGGGCGTAATCACCACGCCAACCCACGACGTATTGGCGATTTCAAACTCTGAGAAATCCATAGTTTTATATTTTTCCCACATACAGTAGTACTACAAGAACATTTATCAGGTTCAGGTTTCCTCACGATGGTTCCCTTCACCGTCAGCCGATAGTGTTACCAATGTAAATTAGTAAATGTACGCGAATTCCGAAAAATTCGTTGGTACATGCCGGGGTTCGAACCTGCAGACATCGAATTAATATTCCACCGGTCAAACCACTAGGCCACCACGACTTCTTTATAATAAAATGCATAGGTAAATTATTTCATAAATTAATCTATACTAATATTATAAAGAGGTAAAGTTTGTGAGTTTGTGACGTTTTAGGGGAAAATTTATCCTTAATATCAGGAACTACCGGTTCGGTTTGAAATATTATTTCAGTGTTATATCGCTAGTTTATCGAGGAAGGTTATAGGTTATAGACTAATGGAGCACCAATGAAGAATGTTTCAAAATCGGTTTTTTTTTCCTCTGGAGAGTTGCGTGTTAACGTTAGCTCAAAGTAACTATGCCACGCGGACGAAGTCTCTGGCAGAGGTGACTATTAAAATATATCAGAGCATTTAAACTGTTAAAATATCATAGTGTTTGATTTGATTTAATAATAGTGACAAAACATTTACGTAGACAGTAAACGCTAATAATAGTGTAGAGACCTTTGTACATGAAATCAACTCCACGTAGCGTAGGCACATAAATTATCCACATTCCATACAATAATTCTAACAAATATTTTAAATGAAAATGTGAGTTTGTTACGCTTTCACGGCTTTTTACTACACAACTGTCCATCATTCAATTCTGCATACATATTTTCTGTGGTACATAAACGGAGATAAAGTACCCGAAGGATTATAAATGTAAAAGTTATGTCTGTCTATTTGTCACCTTATTAACTCCTATGAGATATTGTATTGATGTAGAGCTGGGAATTTGCAAAAGGATACAGACTACTTTTCATCTATATTAATATTATAAAGAGGTAATAATGTTTGTGAGGTTGTAGTGGGTAATATCTGGATCTACCTCAGTGTTAGATAGTTCATTTATCGAGGAAGGTTATATGCTATATATATCATAACGCTAAGGCCAATAGGAGCGGAGCACAAATGAAGAAAGTTTCAAAATCGTTTGTTTTTCCTTTTGAGAGCTTCCACTGCTGCTGCTGCTGCTTATGTAGGCTATTTGTTTACTAAGGGAGACAAAAAGATTTAAAACAGATTTAAGTTCAACCTAATTACAACCATGACACCTAGTAATAAAGTCGCAAATGTTGAAAACATTATCTAATACTTATGATAAAACGAGCAAAGCAGTAAATTACACCCGTCACTTACAAATGAAAAGACAACATAAACAACATTTAGTGTGAATTCAACCTTAACACGCAATGAATAAAGTATTTTTCCCGTTATTGTGCGTGTTTGTGCGTGGTTGGCGAGCCTTGTTCAAACATTTATACTACAGGTTTAAAATCGGTAATTTTGTTCAACATTTGATATTATTGGTTAGTTTAAAGCTTAAAATATAACTTATTCAACATGTATTTAGCGAAAGTAAGATACTCAGGCCGTTAAATTGCTTTTTCTGGCATTATTTTTGCATCTTTTGAATACACTGCGGCATTGTGAAACGTGCTTACATTGGCTGTATTTCAAACAAACTAAACAAAATAAAAGCTCACATTTCAAGTGAGCTGTTATTTATTGTTGTGTAAATATTCCACGCAGACGAAGTCGCGGACAGAAGCTAGTTCACAATATACTGAGAAGGCAGATGATATCGCGGGGACAAACTTGTATTTGTTATATTGGGATAACAGATTCGATTGCGTGCCCTTATCGCGCTTCTCACGATACGTCGCAAGCTGAGTGAGTGATGAGGCAATATCGAGTGTCGAAAGAAGTTCGAATTCTGTTTCGGTTGTTTTCTCTGCGAGCGAGATAATCGTTCATATGATTGCAAGTGCTTATCGATTCAGATAGTTTCGATTATTTTAACCTGTCGAAATCGACTATCGTTAATTATTATGACCATGTTCTACGAGTTGTATTACAACGACCGGCCGGCGATCTTAATGATACGCTGTCAAGGTCGGAGTGGTACGGATGTTGCGTTAAACCTTGTAGCTCGTAATCTGAACTGATCAGATTTGTTGTTTTTATGTTATCTCTACCTTTTTTTATATATCATAGATGGCAAACGAACAGATGGGTCACCTGATGTTAAGTGATCACCACCCTCCATAGACACTTGCAACACCAGGGGAGTCGCAAAGGCGTTGCCAACCTGTGTTTGGGGCAGGTGGACCTCCGGCGTTCTCACTGACCGAACGAAACGCAACAATACAAGCAATATTACTTCACGTCGATTTTCTATAAGAGGGTGGTACTACCCCGGGCTAGCTGACCCATTCATGCTGAAACCAGTAGTAACATCAGCGTGGCTCTACTACGTACCCTTGCATTACTTTTTTTTTATCCCGATAAACAGCTTACTTCCCGTAACTGATCTGTGACAATCATCTTAACAAATTAAACGGATTGGTGATTATTGTAATACTAGCTGACAACCCAGCCAAGAAAATTGATGAAAATTGTGAATCACCAATAGCTTGACATAAATCGATTCAGTCGAGTTAACGGCACATAATAATGTGGCAATTCTAATAACAGCTCTTAGAATTACTCTGCATTAGAGATTGCCAAACGCCGCGCCGCTGCAAACGTCAGTTCGCTGTGAATTATACGTCGCCGTTACCGGTCAAGGTTGTGGGGGGACCCGCAGTCCGCATGTTTGCGACTTGGCACCATACCAAAGTTGGCCATATTTATTATACTGAGATAATTTATCAATATAATAGAATCTATGTGATTCTAACTGATGTGTATGTGTTTGAAGTTGTTATTAATGTTGTTGTTGTTAATTTACGCAATGTTTTTTTACCCACACTTTAAGTAACCTCAACTTACTTAAATAAAACCTTTTACTGGTAATCCAATATCCATTTATGGGATGAGTTCTAGCGATTCGTATGCATGAAAATCCTTTGTATATTGTATTATCTTTATTAATCTTAATGTAGGTAATGTTTTTTAGGTGGTAGAGCCACGCTGAAACTACCATTGGTTTCATTCAGCATGAATGGGTCGGCTCGCCCGGGGTAGTACCACCCTCTCATAGAAAACCGACGTGAAGTAACAGTGCCTGCGTTGTTCCGTTTAGTTCGGTCAGTGAGAGCGCTGGAGGCCCACCTCCCCAAATATAAATGAAGTGTATGTTTGTAATGTTAAAGTTACAACTTTATAGTAAGTGCATGGACGTGAAAGTATATAAGTTACACATAATATAAAACCAATGTTTAAAATGTTTGTTTGTCGGTTTATTCCGGCTGATCTTCGAAACGGTTAGACCGATTTTTATGGTACTTTTCCTGGCGGATAGCTGTTGTTCTGAAGAGTAACTTACTTCTATCTTAGAAGAAGAATATAGAGTTCCGTGTAAATATAACTAAAAAATGAATGTCAAATATTGCGCTATGCAAATACGAATGCGTGCGTTCCCACTGAACGAAAACTTTTTGCTAAATTCTACACAGACGAAGTCTCAAGTAACAGATAGTATTTAATAAATATATAAGGCATTAGAAGGCACCGCGAACGTTGTCTTTTTTTTCGAACTGACTAATCTATTGGCCTAGTAAGGCCTTAACAACTTCACCGGACTACGCGGACGTTATCTCGCCCTGATAATAAAAGAACCTTAACAAATTACATACTTAAACCATGCCCACAAATCACTTTATCTACTGGTGAAAACCGCATAAAAATCCGTTTAGTAGTTTTTGAGTTTAACGCAAACAGACAGACGGACAGACGTGGCAGAGTACTTTGTTTTATAATATGTAATGATTCTCGGAGTATTTAAAGCGTACGGTTTTCGGCGGTTATTTTTCGAGGACGCTCGGTAAAAAACTAGACATGAAACCCGTTTCAAAACGTTTGGCAAACGACAAGTCACGTTGAATATTCAACGAACGCTAATTCCGTAAATGTTTTGACGTTAACGTGGGCACGTCGAATATGTAAACAGTGAAAGTAAATAAAAACTTGCTTATTTCTGTTCATTATGCCGAGATGTATTTATAATATGACCTCTCCCGCGTTAATGATTTTTGTTACCGAGCCAATTTATGATATAGGTACCTACCTACATACTCGAGTGTCTGTATCTAGGAATGGAATAGATTTTAAGGTGAGAGCACACCACGTGAAATGCGAACTTCAATACAGTACAAGAAAAAGGGTAAATAGTCGATCAAAATCCATAGGCAAATGTTACGGCAACCGTAACTGGACTTAAACTAATAACTGTTATTTTGACATTCCGTGTGAGGGTAGGAAAAGCTCGCGCAACAGAGACGTGAGTGGCGCTAAGCTTTGTTCACAAGGTAGTTACTCATTTAAAAGATAAAAAAAGGTATTACAAGACGTGGATGCGAAACACTTTATAATTAAAATCCGTTCGAAGCTTCGATCAACAATAACTAGATAAAGGGTCACGTACAATATCGAAGTTAAGTAAATATATACTTATATGTAGGTAGCTATTTGATTACTAAAAAAGGGAGAAAAAAAGTTTTAAAACAGTTTTAAGTTCAACTTAATTACAACCATGACATCTAGTAATAAAGTCACAATTGTTCAAAATATTATCTAATACTTACGATAAAACGAGCAAAGCAATAAATTACTCCCGTCACAAATGAAAACATAACATAAACAATATTTAGTGTGAATTCAACCTTAACACGCAATGAATAAAGTACATTTTCCCGTTATTGTGCGCGGTTGGCGAGCCTTGGCCAAACATTTGTACCACAGGTTTGAAATTGGTAATTTTGTTCCAAATTTGATGTTATTTGTTAGTTTAAAATATAACTTATTCAACATGTATTTAGCGAAAGTAAGATACTCCGGTCGTTAAATCGCCTTTTCAGGTATTATTTTTACATCTTTTGAATACACTGCGGTATTATGAAACGTGCTTACATTAGCTGTGTTTTCAAGTGAGCTGTTATTTACCGAGACGTATTTTTCGCGCCGACCCGATATCTAGTTATTTTTGATCGAAGCTTCGAAACCTTCCTACACCTATACAACATATAATACTGACGGCACTGTGCACCCTGCAAGAATATCTTCAAAACAAGGAGGCTCATAATCATGACACATCCTATCTCCTTACGATCTGTTCTCGTTATCCAAACTTTTTATTTAATGTGTATTCGTGATAAATCTCCATTGTAATAGGTATCTATCACAAAATGTATTTATACTGGAATAATACTAGTTGTATTGCTCGCGTTAATAAAGATTTGACCTATGCATTGAAAGCAGTACGTTTTTTTATGAAAGGTATCCTGTGTACTTTTGTGTGCCTCAAACAATGTGTATACAAAATGACTTGATAATCAGTTAACTATTTAAGGCGTGAAAGCGTAACGAACGAACAAACACATTCGCATACGTAATATTAGTAGTTTAAACTAGTGAAAATTACATGTACAGACCGAACTACGAATTTGTTAAATGTTATATTTAGCTATCGAGGATTATTTTTTTCGCTTTATAATAAATAAAAACTATAATGTGTCGCATACCTTTCATCGTCTGTGTATCCTTCACATATTTTAATTAAACGTCATTTCGATTCGTTGAAGACAGTTTTCCTCCTTCGGCCGTTTATACATATATTTAATATATATTTATTAAGTTCCAATTAGTTATCTAGGTCAATTCAGTTTCCCTATGTTACGATATAGTATTCAATTATTCGTAATATTTATTTAGAACTCGTAGTTGTTACCCGCGGCTATGTTTTCTTGAATAACGTTTTGTTGCCTGATGGGAACGACGTCGCTCTATGTATTTTTTTTTTATTGTAATTTTGCGAACGTAAATACTCTGCAAGAGTCCTTCTATTTGCTAATGAAAGTCTCGCCTAAATTGTTTTAGCAATTTCCGAAACTAGTCCCGAACTAACATGAGATTCTTTAATTTTATCCTTATGTATGTATAATATATATTACTGTTCATGGGTAATACCGAAAGGCAATATTAATATGCTATGAGAATATTATTACAGCTTAAACTGTTTTTTTTTTATTAGTCGCAATTTCGTCTCCGTCGTTTATATAATTTATATAATCTTAAATATAAATTTTAAGTACAAAGGAAATAATAATCATAAGCATAACAAAGCTTGCTCTTTGTTTACGGTAAAAAAACATACTTTACAACAACGCGTACTGCATTTAAAAGTGTACTTTCGTAAAATTTTATCTTATAATAATTATAATCTTTATTGTAAATGTTTACATATAGACTAAGTATCTAAGAAGTAAAACCGAAAAGAAATGATCGAAATATATTCAGTAGTTTCCGAGTGATGCGCACACAACTGTAGGCCACAGATAAGATAAAGAATACACTTTAATTATTCCGAATAATCATTGTTTATGTCTATTATAAATATTGTATACCTATATATCTAGGCGTGTGGTGCCGGCAGAGTAGAATAGCGCCACCCAATATCTCCCCGTGAGTATAGTAAAAGGCAATCGGGGGAGTGCGAGATAGTACTGACCCCTTGTAACATACTCACCGTGATACTGTACCATTTGTCTGAGTCCTTCTCCGGTCGTAACGGACCCCGTTCCACTGGGTCCAGAAGAACAAGGATGAGTATGTGCACCTGTGTCTTGCGTGTACATTTGTGCACCTTAATATCTCCCGCGCATCTAACTGCTTCCATTAGTGGACTCCGAGTAAGGCGTCAAGGTGGTCGACATGGCCGAAATCGGTCGGAACAATCATCATCATTGTCATGTGTATTAAGAGAACATTTTACGATTAAATAAAGTGCATAGTTGATAATAGTATAAAGTTAAACGTACAGTCATCAGAATTATCCTCTCCTATTATACTCACAGAGTTCTTCCATTACAGTGTCTCATTAGTACAGTATATACTGAAATAGTCGATAAAACACATCCGCTAGTAATTTATCAACAAACACTCTTGCTGATAATAATATAATATCATAAATACGAAGTCGACCTAACAGGACTCGACACTATCTAAATGTGAGTGACAGGATCAATATTTAGTTTTAGATAAGGGCCACCCAGACGTCGGACGTGAATGCTTATTGTATGCCTATGTTAGATGAATGTATCGCAAAAATGTCTAACAAAAATCTTTGGAAACAAGAATACTAGATTTTATATAAAAGAAAGTTATATAAAATATGTTTAACACTCTTCCTTCCTATTACTGAAATGTTTTTATGAAAAATGCTTTAGGCGGGATGAGCGATATTTTTTGGCAGGAGATAAATTTATAATTTCGCAACATGACATGCTAGTAAGCATGACCAACGGTATTGCGCTTACGTGGCTTGCGTCAGACTAGCTACGTGTAGTATAAAAGCCTATGTAGACTATACTTAATTTAAAAATTCAAAGGGAGCCCAGTTATTCCGTTGTTTTGAGTTTTCACTTCTGTCGGTAGTCATAAGGATTGCCTCAATTTTTTTTTATACTAAAAAATCACAAAATGCCTTTAGCTATAACAATATCGATACTTATATAGATAAATTAATGTGAACATTGCGGAAAAGGTATTGCGATTAATGGAAAAAAACAGGTTGTCTCGTAATGGCACACGATAGAAGTAGAATTTTTATATTACAGTTAAAAAATACAACAAAATACCAATGGCACGCGGTGTTCTTAGGCGGTCACCCGTCCAAGTACTGACCGCGCCCGACGTTGCTAACAACCGTTGACAAGAACCGGTGTTTTCAACACTCCATCCGACACAGTGATTACCCGTACCATTTTTCGTTACACAAAAAGGTTGCCGATCAGAATTTCAAACCCCTCCCATAAGAAATGTCACCTAAAACCTCCCTCTGCGGTTTCAATATAGCCATGAGGTTTTTTTTTTCTTTCAATATATACTTTAATTTAATTAGGTTGTATATACAAATAAACACTATACGTACTTATAACAAAAGATTCGTTTAAAATATAGGGACGTAAGTCAATCAAAAGTTCACGGTCATCGCTTTTCAACCCATCGGCCTTTATCCATTCTACACTCCCCTTGTCAAGTAAAAATATACGACCTTTAGCATTATACATAAAGCTATCCAGGTGTGGTAATATTGTATGCACATATCTACACTTTTACCTTTAAAAGAACATGGAGATGTGCAAGATGAAAGAGAATATCTATAACGATATATGTATACTTGTGTATATTATGTTTTTTGCTCTTATACATATATATGGATCGGTCACACTTTGCGAAGGGACAATAGCCATATCCCTAATCAGGCATTGGACTGGAATCCCCAAGGCAGGCGGAAACGTGGTCGTCCTAGACAAACCTGGCGAAGGTTTGTGCTTGCAGAGTGCGCGAAAATTGGGCTTGCTTGGAGTGAGGTGAAGCGTCAAGCCATCGACAGATCGAGATGGAGAAGCATTGTGTCTGCCCTCTGCCTCAACAGTTTGGGGACATGGATCCCAAGAGAGAGAGAGATACATATATTATATACAAATCAAATTCTCTGCCTATTTATACGTTAGTCCGTTTATATCTCCAAAACTACTGAACCAATCTAAATGAATCTTTTTTAAATTCACAGGAGTACCCTCGGGTCAGGTTTTAGTATTATTTCTGTTGTATCCCAATCCGAACGAATATTACGCTATTCAGAAATAAATGTACCGTTTCCGAGATATAAGTCAGATCTACATTACTGCAAGCGAAACCGCGGTCGACAGCTAATTAGGTTAATGTATGAAACAAGTTATGAAGTTAAAAGCTTATTAAGTTCATATAAAATGGCAAGAGTTGTTTGTAGCAATATTTTAACTAAATCGACTTATTAACCGCCATATTGATATTAAAATTATGTACTAAAAAAGTCAGCAGTATGATTAATTTTTAAATCGCACTGAACGATTTTAAGTGACAAAATAAACTAATGCAAATCATTATATCTAATCGAGTTTCATAATTTCGTCATAATTAAATATGTTTAGTATTTTAATACATTTATAAATATTGTATAAAAAAAATCTGTAAGAAATATTTAGATAATAAAATAAATCAGGTAATATTTATTAGTCTAAAAAACTATATTAAAAACACCTTAGTGTAATTTTGTAGTTGAAGCGATCGGTGTCGCAGAACAAGATATTATATACTCACTATTTTTTAAAATAAACTATTAACCTTTTTAAATGGGTTATAGAGTGATTACAAAAATACTGGTCCTGTCCATTGCTCATTGCAGAAAAATCTAAGGTGGAGACAGAAATATACCACAATCGAAAAGAACAATAAAGATTGCGCTTGTTTCTATGCGTTCTTTTATAAAATTCACGTCGAATACCTAACCATTTCAAATCCGTTACCAAATCCTTACGATACTAATGTGTGTATGCGCGTCCCAATTTATTTTAACAGCGTATTCGTTCCGACGCGGCTGCATCGTTCAAAATTGCATCTTCGTTGTTCGGACGTCGGATGTATTTTCGTTTTCACACAATCCAGCGGTGTTTCGCCGCCGTCTGGTGTTTGATGTTTCCCGGCTGGTTTCCCTGCGTGATATTGTACGCTAATAATAAAACGTTAATTGTATTATGTTACTTACGTTTTATTTTTAACCTGGAATACTTTTAACAATATTTTTCTATGAAACTCGTAAACGATCTACAGCGGCATATCTATCTATTATAGTGTTAACAATGAGAATTATTTGACCGTAGTTTTTGTTGTTGTATCGATCTATTGAGTGACATTTTACTTATCAATAAATTAATACACGCTGAGATAATTCTGTTCAAATATTATTGTAACAAAATATTCCTATTTGTTTCCTATTACTGTGATGTACTTGTTTATATATGTCGGTTATAATTCGAAGCTGGCTTATAGGTGAACATGAATTTATAAAGTACTATAGATTGTTTATTTGAAGGCACCGGTCTCTGGAACTTAGATATATATTGGTAATGGGTATACTTAATTTTTTTAAAGTTAATACCTTACTACATTTTGCCTACGACATCGCTGTTTCGTTTGACTTGTCCCTCGAAAATAATATATTTTTGATGATGAAAAGTACCGTATTTCATTTTGTACACCCCTGACAAAACGTAAGTATATGAAAAATTTCACTATGGTCGATTTAGTAGTCAATATGTATGTGAAAGAAATATATATATATAATATCAGCATCAATTAAGGAAGATTATACGCTATCTAACACCACGTTACGACTTTTAAGAACAGAACCATCACCATAAAAATGTTTATCAGATAGTATATTAAACGAAGTCGAAGTAATAGAGCGAATATGATATACGGCGCGGAGTGGAGTATCGTGGCTGGGAAGTTCGGCCACTAAGCGGAAACCGAGCTTTACCGAGAAGACGCCGAATTGTAAATGCCGATGTGACTGTCGATTTACAGTGAGATAGTAGCACTATTCAGTCGCGTGATCGATTCCTTACTCGACAGTCGTACTTTATACAGAATTTGTTTAAGTTTACCTAATATTGTTAACAATTATTCACGATTTCAACTAATACTAACGTAACTTGAAGAGACATTTACGCAGGTCGGCATGACAACGACGACCGCCGGAGGAGGGCGTATCTCTCGGTGGTCGCCGTTGTTTTTGGATTGTATTGAGCTTAACATCAGGTACCGTGCAGTCACTTTGTCGTGTTACAATAAAAAAAAAAGAAAAAACGAGTAATTCCGCATGTCATATAAATCATGTTATAATAAAGTGAACTGCTTCTTAATCTCCAAATGTAATAAAAGAATAAACGTTAAACAATCATTTGTTTTATTTTAGAAGTATAAAGAGCCTCATGTACGAGTTTGCATAAATACGAACGGTAAACTTGTAACAGATTATCAACATCTTGAGGTTACTCAGTGGCGTGAGTCATTTAAGATATAGCATTATAGTATGTTTTATGACATCCACCGGATACTCTTAGTGAGGAATTTATAATAAAAACAGTGCTTCGACTATCCCTGTAATCGTTTGCTTTATCAAAATCAAAGTATCGGCCTAAACACACTGCCAATTGATGGGCATTCTAGAAACTGACTGTGCTCCAGATGAAATCTTGAATCTAGAATGGTAACGATTCTGCATTTAACTCTTCTCTAAAAGTCTGTTTCTTCTACGTGTCTGTTCCGTTCTATATAAATAAGATTATAGAGGTGTGCCTTTGTGCGTGTACCAAGTAGAAACTGCTGAATATATGTTATTTGTTTACTTCTTCACACTTGGCCCTTATCTAAATGAAATACCGCTATATATTCATTAAGTAAAAAGTTATTAAAGGTTTTAAGATACTGCTACATTATGAGCACTACGTTTTTAACGATTGTGTGGTGTGGTGCACATGTGCAAAAGAGTGGAATTAAAGGGATAACAATATTTACAAAGAAAGTTAGAAAAGCATATTTTTCTTTATGTACATTAAGTATATTGTTAGGATAAGAAACAAAGCGGACGAAGTCGCGAACGGCCGATTTTTGATGATAAGTATAATTGGTGAAGTAGTTTCTTCGTACAAATATAGTGTATAGTCACGCCTCAACATATAACTTTAATTAATTTTTTACTTGGAAAATCAAAGAACTAAGGGTAGTATAAACTTTTAGCTGTAATAACTTGGAGAATGCTAACAGCCTCCAAGAGCTAAAGTTCCCATTAAGATTGAAGTAGTTACTTTTCATTGTGGAAAGATGCCAGGCTGTACTCGTTAAAGCTCGGGAGACCTCCTTTTGTCATGAGCGGTGTAAAGAAAGCAAGCGTGTCGTCACAGTGGCACGGGCCATGATGAACTTTCCTATTGTCATCCTTCCAGCGTGTTTTTACAAAGCGAATCCTTGTAATGGAACACTACGTACATGGCATATAGTGTGAAAAGGAAATACCAAGCTTATATTGTAAATGTCGGCGTAAAATTCACATTTAACTAAAAAAGTATGACGTACCGGTAGAAATATTAAATTCAGATCTCCCATATGAAGCAAGCCTATAAAAATTGAAGTGCAAATGGAGCAGGGTTCTGTAGTCCGGTGAAGCTGTAACGGTCCAAAAAGTCAACAGCGGATAGTCAAGTCAAAAAGAACAGAAGCGGAATTCATCGTCGCGCGAATCTGTGGATCGTTCGAATCTCTACATATATTCGTACTATATTCAGTGGTGGATTACTGTATCTACTGCTAAAGATTATACGTTTATAGCTGCATTATCAACGTTCCTCCGATATATATATATATA
>MU158827.1:989089-1007577 GCA_015888305.1 Antheraea pernyi | reverse complement strand
TTGTTTCCTAGTAATTTATATGAACTCTAATAATGCCCTAATTAAAAGGTTCTTTTAAATATATATCGACTTTTACTCGAATCTTGGTAATTCTTCGATGTACCTACACAGTGTCTGTTCATGTCATTTATTAATATTAGTTATTTTTATGCACATTTCGATTTCAAAATATTCAAAACGGTTCTAATATCCAAATTTATTTTATTTTGTTTATTTTTTTAAATAATATAAATGAGTAATCAGGGTTATACAAGTTTGCGTTGATCGTTACTAATTAATGCATAATTAAAAATTCTGGTGCGCGCCCGCGCAGACGATCGCGTCAACTAATTACACTGCCCACGTGATGCAAGTGAAAATGGACACTAAATCCATAACGTTTGAGTTTAAAAGTGATATAATAAGGGTTGTGAATGAAGGGCAAGAGACAGTTGTTTTATTTTGTGCTATATTTAGTTCTTGGACTGAATTGTTACTGTGCCAGCTTTGTATGGAACGATGTGCGATTGGCATGCCCGACGAACGTCTAATATTATATTCATATAACAATAGCGACAGCTCTAAAATATATTTACATATCGGACATTTTATTCAGTATTTTATTACGAGGCATGTTGATTATTCGTATTATCCAGTTTTTAATACTTGATAGGAGCTTCAAAGGTCCTAAAATGTGTCTAAAGGCTATTAAAATATTTCTCTTTTAATGTCTTTATATAGTATTGATCGTTGACTCCTCTCGCCTCTCTAAATTGTTTCTAACAGCTCTTTAAACCCAAGTATAGTCGATGTACTTACGTTGCTGGTTATGTTTTCGAATGTAAAATGTTATTTTTCACTATGTATATTATATAACGTACTTCCTTTCGATATTTGCTACAAAATAAACAGGTAAAGATAACACCTGCATTTGTAGTTTACAACTTTTACGGGATAATCTTGGAGATGCACGATTTTGGTCGTACGTATGTTTTTTTCTTGTTATTTCTTAGCGAAGATTTGGTTAGGTATAAAAAAGTACATTTTTGTTTTCTTTGATACGCAATATTGTGTCAAATTTCACGTAAAATAAATGATAGTATAACTAAAAAGCTCTAGTTACGTTATGAATTGGCTGAGTGCCTTAAGCGCTCGCCTTAGTAGTCCGGTGAAGCTGTTAAGACCTTGCTTGGTCAATAGAGTAGTCAGTTCGAAAAAAAAAAATCTATTACAAGATGTTTTGACAAAACAAAAGGAACGCACACTGTCTTAGATAAAACGTGGAAGTAAGATGGCATATTCTCAATGTCGGTGGTGAAAAAGAAATAGTTATATGTTGCTTAGATGCGGGCGGATTGACGGGGCAGCCGTCAAAAAAATTTAGTTAGCTAAGCTTTAAGAAGGCGCTGTTGAAGCGTTTATGACGTATCTACAGCTTTTTATAATATCATTGCCTAAAATAGCTTATTATGCAGGTGGTAGTTTAGACATTCATAAGTGCCTTCTTAGAGCCTAATTTAAATATAGTATTTTTGATTTTTTTTACTATGGTTTTTCCAGACTTCATGAAGTTTCTTAAACAAAAAACAAACTGCTATCCATTTATTACCTATGCTACAATTACGTATTTCGTAAATCACTACATCTACTTACTACTCATTACGATTATTTATCTTATCGTCTAATTGCAACAACATGTACAAACATACATACCGATGTCGATTATAGATATAATTTCGCAAAATGATATAATATTTTGCCTAACCCAGTTCGTTCGTATTTGTAGGAACCCATATTCGCCGTCGTAAAAGTGAGATTTGTCCCGAATAATGTCAGCAGACAGAGAACGTTTCTACCTGCTCGGGACTGGATACCGTTGCGTGCAAGGTGTACTGTACCCACACATAAATAAACGAGACCTAATGAACCTCACACACACATGCAAAATTAAGGGTTGCTACAACCGTATGAATATAATTTATATTAATATCTCGGAGCTATACAGTATCCTATAATAGCAATGGCTGCGTACCTGTTACTTGGTCCTAAATATTCCCCTTATACAGAATTTAGTTGTATATTTATTCATCGTGTTTGCTTAATTGTTAAGTATAAATATGGAGATAGTAGATACATGATTTAAAAATAATTCTACCGTATTAATTATATTATATGTAATTATTTATAGTAATTATCAGGGCTTTTTATGCGGGGGCACGCGGCGTCCTTAAAGGAAATTTCGATAATATCGAAAAATTGCCATAATAAATGAACGAGTTGAAAAAAATTAAAAAGAATCGATCTTGGTAAACTTTATAAAATTTTATGTTTTTTTTTTAATAGATCAAAGTTGTCCCAACCTTTCCGAACAGTTACCGCGTCGCACGGTGGTTTGCCTCTGTAGTGGACGGGCGTTGACCAATAAAAATATTAAAATCATAATGGAAAAAAAATTAAACTCTATTTGATCTCTCTATTGAAAAGCAAAATGAATACATTAATGCCCTTTTTAGTATGGGAATCAACCTAAAACTATGAATATCTCGTGATTTTCGTTCCGACAAGTACTCAAAATTGCCAGGTAGTCAGGCTTACATTTTTGCACTTTTTGAGATTCAAAAAAATTATGGACCTACAACTTAGAAAATTAGCATGATCCAAAAAAGGTCTGGTAAGTATATTTGTAAAAAGTAATTTATTCTTATTATTATCTAATTTTGTTATTAGCATATAAATAATAAATGATAATTGCACATTTTATCTCAAAAACAAATATTTATTTATCTATAAATCATAAACTATGATTATCTTGTCCACAGAGCTTAAACTGTCCCGTTTATTTTTATAAATGATATATCATTTACGTACTACAGATATAATAATTAAAAATAATATTTTTATCTTCACAATACATGCAGAATTCATTTACCTATTGGTGCAACGCAAATAAATGCCTTTATTTATGATATATCTTAAATCTTCACTTCACGATACGCTTTATTTTATTGCAGTTGTTTATCATTAAATGTTACATGCAAGTATTACTTTTGACATGTTTGCAATCTTACGAATCAAAAAACTAATATTCGCAAAAAAGTCTAGTTACATTAACTAATTTCTTTTCTTTCGTTATCCTGGAGAACCCTTTGCGTTTTATGGGTCAAAAAGTATCCTAAATGTAACCTTGTAATGTACAGATTTGGCTTTGTTACAGTTTTATTATAGTATAGATAAATAAATAAATCTTGTCACCTTTGTTTAGCAAACATTTTTTTATACAATGAAATAAATGTAACAACATAAGTGACAGTTTCGTCTACATAAATGTTTTATACGTGGTCGATAATTACGTACAGAAATGTCATGTATGCGTAGCTCAGTTGTAACGTACGGGGCTTTATATGTTTCGACGGGGCCGACGGTTCGAATCACGGTGGTCGTTTTTTTTTGGTATTTTTTTTTTGAAGTAGCATATGGAAATATAGCTTAATTTTTTAGCTAATCTGTCTGCTATATATAGCACAAAGAAAATTTACCAAAATTCGTCAAGAATATCATGAACTACATTTTTTTTACTTTCGTCCGTTATCCTGGAGAATCCCTTGCGTTTTATAAGATAAAAAGTATCCTAGATGTAACCTTGTGATATTAGTTATAACTGTGCCAATTTTCATCTAAATTGGTTCAGTACTTTCAGAGTGATGCGCGTTCACAGGGACAGACAGACAGACAGACAGACAGACAGACAAAAATTTTAAAAGGGTTAGTTTTGGCTTCTACATCGATAACAAAGCCTACCCCCATCAAAATTTTCAAAAAATATTTAATGTACAGATTTGACCCTGCTACAGTTTTATTATAATATAGATATTCAATCGTTAAGTCAGTTTTAATGGAAATACATTTATTCAGCTACGTTACAAGCTAATATGGCACTTAAATTGAAGCTTAGAAATACACACTAAGGAGAATTATATATAAACCTTAATGTGGAATGTCTTGATAAAGAAATACGAGATTCTTTCACACATATTCTTCTCTTTAGGATGTGTTCCGGCAGACGCCCACGATAAGTAGATCTCTCTAGACGTAACGTTTTTTTATGTAATAGGTGGCAAACGAACAGGTGGGTCACCTGATGTTAAGTGATCACCACCGTCCATGGACACCAACAACACCAGAGGAGTCGCAAGTGCGTTTGCCACCCTTTGGGGGAAGGGTTAGGGGAGTGAATGGGAGAGGAGCGAGGAGAGGGAAGGGAAGGTGGGCCTCCGGCGCTCTCACTGACCGAACGAAACGCAACAATGCAAGCACTGCCCTCACGTCGGTTTTCTGTGGGTCGGGTGGTACTACCCCGGACGAGATCGGGTTAGATGGTGGTCCAATCTACAAAAGACAAGTGTTTGTTATTCGGCCATTTAAAAAAACTAAGTATAGATTAGTAGACGTAAGGATCGCGAAGAATGACGAATAAGTACATAAAGGCTTCGACTCGTCGATGGATTCGCAAGAAAATAAATTGCATCCTAGTTTTTTTTTTTTTTATAATTACATTATATATATATATATATAATACACAAAATGGAGAGTCATTCCAAGTTAACCAAATCAGTAAAAATGCCTTAATAGACACCTAAGTGGAACAACAACGTATTTGACTGGATCGGGAGGCGTAACGCACTCCATAGTGGCAATCTTAAGCCAGAAATGAGCTGGGGTGTCGGTATATTTGTACTCGACAGAATCGTTACCAACATGTAGGTTACTCGATGATGATCTCATTAGTGACTCTCTTTTGGATTTTGGATCTCTTTGGTTTCCGTTCTTTTTGGATTGTACTGTGCTTAACATAAGGTATATACAGTCTCGTGCTACCATAAAAAAGTTACTTTATGTTTATTTGAGTAGGTTACTCGATGATGATCTCATTAGTGACTCTCTTTTGGATTTTGGATCTCTTTGGTTTCCGTTCTTTTTGGATTGTACTGTGCTTAACATAAGGTATATACAGTCTCGTGCTACCATAAAAAAGTTACTTTATGTTTATTTGATAGGTGCTCACGCCTTAACTACTGGACCGATTATTAGGAAATTTTGTATAAACGTTGTCAGGGGTACAGAAGAGGACAAGAGATACCTTTTATCCAGAAAAAATGTACTGTTTCGGAGGACAGGTAAAAATATGTAAATTAACGCTAGCGAAGCCGCGAACAGAAGCTAGTATCTTATAAAATTCGATGTGTATGAACACTTTCTACTTATACTGTATGTAGAGTGTTGTTTTTTTTTAATAAAATATTGATGTAGAGAATTTTTCTCCTTTCGTGGATAAATTTCTCCTTGATATTTTAATTCAATTACAAACTCTTCGACGTCGTTAAAAGGTTGCGTGACGCGTCCCATTTGTTGTATTTCCCAATCGGGTACTATCGGGAATTGGTTCTCATTATCTTTATTTTAATAAATTATTGATTGAGGTCACACCAGTTGCTCTTTGCGACTTTAATATATTGAACTAAAAAGAATATTTATATGACTAGCTGACCCGTGCGACTTCGTCTGCACCAAATCGGTTATTACCGGTTTCGATTGTACTTTTAAACGCGAAAAGTCTAAATACATCTCAAAACCCGATTGCAGCGATACCTACTGTTTCAAATTGTGAATCCCAAATATCCAGGGACTCACTCAAACATATACCCAGTTGGTATGTGAGAAATATTTTAAAATATGCTTTGAACCCGTTCGCAGCATCACCTACCAGGTCCAATTAAGATAACAAATAACCTACATATATTGCCGATAAATGTCTTCCCAGTACGTTGTCCCAGTAACTTCTGTCCCAATAAGCCTACAACCCGTTCGTAACATCATCTACCGGGTTCAATTAAAATAAAAACTAACCTACGTATATTGGCAGTAATGTAAAAAAAGCTTGAGAGGTCCATGGACCTCCAGTTGGAACGTAGTTCCTTTCCCTTTTTTGTAGGCGTTTACTATACGCTCAGTATAGTTTACATTATAAAATATCAAGTTGATAGAGTTAAATTGTAATTTAAACGTTAAAATATATTCATAAAATAAATAATGATAAATTAAACACTGAATGACATCATAACTATTTTCAACTTGTATTAAAACTTTTTCACACTACATTGTATTAAAGAAAAACATAAATATTAAAAAGATATGAGCAACATGTGTCATCTGTCACTTGCCTGTGACTATTTGTCTAAGAGCTAGGCAACGGTTTCGACAGCGAATTGGCTGCCGGTAAACCTTTACAGGCAAAAATATTGAACTTTATATAATTTTAGAATGTTTTGTTTTTCACTAACTTTTAAACGCTACTAAAACGTGAATTTATTATTGCCAGACATTTTTGATATTAACAATAATGTGCCCGATGCAATTTTTTGTAAATAAAGAAGTATGTTCAAACCATGTTAAGATATCTGTAATTTTATTGAAGTTATATTTCTTTTGGCGCGTTAGGGAAAAATGATGAGAGTAAATTTTTACGATGAACGCGCACACCGTAACAAAAAAATGATGAGAGTAAATTTTTACGTTGCGCGCACACACCGTCACGAAAAACCGACACCCTGAAGTTAGCTATAGTCAACATTTTGTTTCTTTGTATTTGTTGTTTGTATTTCTTTATATTAAAACTTTCATTGTATTAAATACCTTTTTTTTATTGTTAGTGTCGTTTTTTCTACAAACGTAGAATAAGGCGCAAGATAAAATTTTTGAAAAGATTTTTACTTGTTACGCCAAAGAAGTATAACTTCTAATGCGTGTACATAAGTACACACACACACTTTTTTTTAATATTATTTTATTTCAACATAAAAAAGGGTAAATTAAAAATATAATGTATTTTTTTATGTCATAGGAGGCAAACGGACAGGTGGGTCACCTGGTGTTAAGTAATAACTACCGTCCATAGACACTTGCAACACCAGGAGAGTCGTAAGTGCCTTGCCAACCTGTGTTGGAGGGGGAGGAAGCGGAAGGGGAGAGGAGGAAGGGGAAGAGAGGTGGGCCTCTCCGGTGCTCTCACTAATCGAACGAAACGCACTAATGCAAGCATTGTTACTTCCCGTCGGCTTTTTGTTAGAGGGTGGTACTACCCCGGGCGAGCCGACCCATTCATCCTGAAACCAGTAATAGCTTCAGCGTGGCTCTACCCCCTACCAAAACCTATGTATAGAATAACTTAGTTATAACTCTAGCTTAGCGCAACACTGGCTGTATAATAAAGATAGCCATAATTGTGGAAGAGCCTGGTTAACAAAATGAAATATGTTCTTTGCAAGGGAAAAAATAAAATGGTTTGAAATGAATTATTTTGTTTATAAAGAATATCACCAGGCACATTATTGTCAATAACAAAATTGTCTGGCAGTGAAAAATTCATGTTTTTAATAACGTATAAACGTTAAACTTATAAAAGTTACTGACAAAAAATGTTCCTTAAATTATTTATAAATCAAAATGTTGATCTGTAAAGGTGTAATTCGCATTAAAAAATACAACGTTAACCGGCTACCAGGTATCCTGAATCGTGTTTGGAAGGGCATAATATATCTTCATATTAAAGAACCAACTTTTCTCAAATTCTCGTTCTTCCAACGTTGCTGGCTCTTATACTAAGGTGTCGCAAAAAAGTCTAGTTACATTAACTAATTTCTTTTCTTTCGTTATCCTGGAGAACCCCTTGCGTTTTATGGGTCAAAAAGTATCCTAAATGTAACCTTGTAATGTACAGATTTGGCTTTGTTACAGTTTTATTATAGTATAGATAAATAAATAAATCTTGTCACCTTTGTTTAGCAAACATTTTTTTATACAATGAAATAAATGTAACAACATAAGTGACAGTTTCGTCTACATAAATGTTTCATACGTGGTCGATAATTACGTACAGAAATGTCATGTAGGCGTAGCTCAGTTGTAACGTACGGGGCTTTATATGTTTCGACGGAGCCGACGGTTCGAATCACGGTGGTCGTTTTTTTTTGGTATTTTTTTTTAAGTAGCATATGGAAATATAGCTTAATTTTTTAGCTAATCTGTCTGCTATATATAGCACAAAGAAAATTTACCAAAATTCGTCAAGAATATCATGAACTACATTTTTTTTACTTTCGTCCGTTATCCTGGAGAATCCCTTGCGTTTTATAAGATAAAAAGTATCCTAGATGTAACCTTGTGATATTAGTTATAACTGTGCCAATTTTCATCTAAATTGGTTCAGTACTTTCAGAGTGATGCGCGTTCACAGGGACAGACAGACAGACAGACAGACAGACAGACAAAAATTTTAAAAGGGTTAGTTTTGGCTTCTACATCGATAACAAAGCCTACCCCCATCAAAATTTTCAAAAAATATTTAATGTACAGATTTGACCCTGCTACAGTTTTATTATAATATAGATATTCAATCGTTAAGTCAGTTTTAATGGAAATACATTTATTCAGCTACGTTACAAGCTAATATGGCACTTAAATTGAAGCTTAGAAATACACACTAAGGAGAATTATATATAAACCTTAATGTGGAATGTCTTGATAAAGAAATACGAGATTCTTTCACACATATTCTTCTCTTTAGGGCCCACCTTCCCTTCCCTCTCCTCGCTCCTCTCCCATTCACTCCCCTAACCCTTCCCCCAAAGGGTGGCAAACGCACTTGCGACTCCTCTGGTGTTGTTGGTGTCCATGGACGGTGGTGATCACTTAACATCAGGTGACCCACCTGTTCGTTTGCCACCTATTACATAAAAAAACGTTGGCCTCCGGCGCTCTCACTGACCGAACGAAACGCAACAATGCAAGCACTGCCCTCACGTCGGTTTTCTGTGGGTCGGGTGGTACTACCCCGGACGAGATCGGGTTAGATGGTGGTCCAATCTACAAAAGACAAGTGTTTGTTATTCGGCCATTTAAAAAAACTAAGTATAGATTAGTAGACGTAAGGATCGCGAAGAATGACGAATAAGTACATAAAGGCTTCGACTCGTCGATGGATTCGCAAGAAAATAAATTGCATCCTAGTTTTTTTTTTTTTTATAATTACATTAAAGCTCTTCAATAGCTACTAAACAAAAATTTGAAGATCGGTTGATGAACTGCAGGAAAAAGTACTAAGATGTTTTATCTTCCTTGATTTGTATGTAGATATTACTAATTGTTTGTGTATGATAAGTCTATAAAAGATTTAATTTTTAACTATTGACATCAATAATACAATATATTATTACGTCAATTGTAATAAATTTATTATGTTATCTAATAAAAAGGGCCTGAAAGGTTATCGCGCATATTACAATAATTTTCGTCGTGTATTACCAACCTGTTATATACAATTATATTATTATAAACTGTAAAGTTGCTGTTCGTTATTTAGGTTATAAGAATTGATATCGTTATGTATAAACCGAAAATCGTATAATTTAGCAAACGTGTTAGCTATCTTTTTCACATGGTATGTACAATGACACGGTACGTGTTATTAAAAAAAAACCTATTGAATACTTGCTTTAATAAAATTTGAGTACTTTCGTATTAAACGCACCGCGCTCGCCGATCGCTGCCGCCTCAAACTAGCGCTATCCTTTTTCGCAAGTCTAACCTTTTTTTTAACGTGGAGAGAAAATCCATCATGGAGTGTCAGGCCCCCGGGGGAGGGCCTGAGCTGAGTCGTCCGCCAACTGTGTGCTGGGACGTAGCTGCCGGTGCCTTACGGTTGCAAGTCTAACCAAACAGAGATAAAAGAGCAAGATGCGAACGTTCGGCGAAAGCGGTGCATTTAATACGAAAGTACCCAAACTTTTTTAAAGAAAGTATTCAATACTTTTTTTTTTTTATAATAACACGGATAATGTTTTTATGCTGTCCATTTTATTCTAAATCGCCACTAGTTGTCGCTAACGTATATTATATCTTTATTGTAATTTAACGCGGTCAAAGTCGCCGGTAGTGACTAATTTCTTTGAAAAAATTATGCAGTAATCGAGAGTACTAAACAAAAATATGGTAATTATATGTTGCTGATTTTTGTAATGTAACCTGGAAAATAAAAAATGTGCAAATGTATACCGGACACCTTGGCAACCCTGATTTGCGAAGGCCGCGACATCCTGTCAACATTCCTTCTTACTTTGACTCACGAACTCTTTATTACGTATAGGTAGGTATCTATTATATATTACTAGCTGTGCCCGCAGCTGTACATACATTTAATATGCCGTAATTATTTTCGCCTCGTAAATTACTTTTATTCATATTTTATGATTTCTAAAAGTATTATTGATAATTATTATAATCTATAAATCTTTGAACGAAATACGGTCTCCATAAACGAATTTAATTAAAATCGGTTGTGAATAATCAAACATTAACTTTTGGGAATTTTTTTTAAAACTCTTTAAAGAATTTTTGATCATTCTGACGGCCTCTCAGTTGACATGTTAATTCCCTTGTCAAGTCCCCTGTACAATTTTTCTTAAAAATAGTTCACGGTTTTATTCGTCACATTCCTATTCGGTAGCTTCTGTAATAGATAACTATCAAAAAATAAAAATTACATGTTCAGATTATCATCAGCCTGTAAGTGCAGGACCATATAGACCTCTTCCCGAAGGAAGGTATGAGCGTAATCACCACACCAGCCGACGACGTATTGGCGATATCAAACTTCGAAAAATCCATAGTTTTATATTTTCCCACATACGGTGACAAATAAAAAATAAACCTTTTATTTCATGCCACATATTTAGTTTATACACTATAAAAAAAAATTAAAGAATAATTTTGCTAATTTGAAATGAGCACGAACCCCTCATGTGAGGGTGAAGGCCTCCTCCAAACTAATCCAGCTGTTTCTATCTTCCGCTTCCGTTAGCCAGTTTTTCCCTGCGACCTGTTTTATGTCATCTCCCCACCTTGCTTTAGGTCTTCCTCTTTTACTGGCACATTTTGGACCTGCCTTGTGATACTACAAGAATATTTCTCAGGTTCAGGTTTCCTCATGATGCTTTCTTTCACCGTCAGCCAATTGTGTTACCAATTGAAATTAATAAATGTCGTTGGTACATGCTGGGGTTCGAACCTGCGGACATCGCTATAATAAACATTTCACCGATTAAACACAGACCACCACGACTCGTTGACAATTCTTAATCTCTCTTAATTGACGTACACCTCTCGCTTACAATTTTTTTTTAATTGGTTTTTGGATTTTTTTGTCATATTCGTATTCAGTACCTTCTGTAATATATATCACAACATTTGAAATACAAAAATTACATGTTCACATAGAACTATTATAGATTTATGTTGCCATATTGTTTGAATGTATTTTTCATGCATTGCAAAAAGCCACTAGAGTCTTCTTAGTCTACCGCCAATCACCTAAGTTCCGGCAGCCGAACTTGATAGTGAAGTCAATGTTCTGTAGGATTCGTGTGTTACCCATATTAGACCACATTGTCATTTAACTAACATCAGGCGAAAATGTAAAAAAAAGTACAATATAATTCAATCAATGACGTCATTTCATACATTCTTATAAGACTATGTCATTCATGCGAATATACATTTTGCATTGATTAGATAAGCGAATTATTTTCATTGTTTACGTTACATATGAACTTTGTAATGATAATATAATTAATTAAATAATACAATGAGTTTCATTATCAAAGTCTCAAGGTAGTGATATTTTTTTAACATTTATTTTAGTGTCTCTTATCTTATTTAGTTGTGATACAAATCCTTACACCACTGCAACAGCATATATCATCCACACACGTGCACGCACACATGCTTACACATGAAAGTGGGTTTTATTTTTTTCCCTTATGGAAGTGAAATAGTTTAGACAAATTATCCGACACAAAATACATATAAGAGTTATGGATCCTTAGTACACATATATATTTCAAGATTAAAATATAATATATTAATTATAAATATTTAAAAAGTAATTGGAACGTAAGAAAGATGAAGGATGTTCGAAACGTCTTTTTCATTTACATGTGTGTATATGTTGTGTAAAATTCAAGCAGTAGTGTGAGTAATGTATATTTTCATTAATTTAATATGCTTGTATTGCATTTTATATATAAAAATAGCTTTGTGTATTTCTCTGCCTTATAAACTTTAACTATGCTTAATTGCAAGTTCGCGCAATTCGCTTAAAAAGTTTTGACTTCACGTATTAATATTTTAAAATTATTATATTATTGTAAAATTAACCTGTAATTTGACAAGTTAAATTCAAACAGCATATAAGGTATGATGAATATTATAATAATAGTTATATGTTATAATATCATTGTTGAATGTAGAATGAAAAAGGGTAATTGGTACGTAAGAGTAAAAAAATACTTACAGTCGAGCATACCAACCTCCTTCACAACCTTTTTTGAAGTCCATTATTGACGGATGTCCAAATGACTTTTTTATTTACATGTGTGTATATGTTGTGTAAAATTAAAGCAGTAGTGTGAGTAATGCATATTTGAATTAATGTAATGTACTTCTAATGAGCATTTTAAATAAAATAAATAGCTTTCTGCACTTCTCCTCCATATAAACTTTAACTATGCCAAATTTCACGTTCATCCGTTCACGCAATTTCTTTAAAAAGGGGTAGGTACAAAGTTTTGGTTTCACGTATTAATGTATAAGATATGAATACTCTATACTCTATGGATAATGTAGCTGAAAGAATCTTTAGAATCCGATCAGTGGATCCAAAAATTACCTCCTATAAACAAACAAACTTCTTTATAATAGTAATGTTGTGACTGTTGATTATAGTAAGAGATAATAAAAAATTAAGTAGATAATCCAACATTAGCTACGGTTGACAGGCGTTATGAAGATTGGAGTATGGACGAGTGTACAATGAGAACAATATAAATGCGTTAGTCATTCTAATTAGCCATAGAGTATAAACTGTGCTGTGATGTTGTTTTTATCGTTATTATAGCTTCTCTAAAACCATAAACACGTGTATCGTTTTAAACGTGTGGGGTATTTTTGCTCAGGACATGCCAACGCTTATAAATATCTCTAGTTTTAATTATTTAGCTGCTCCAGATACAGTCATTAGAACACAGGTTATTTTTAAGTCAATATTAGCTATCATGCGATTCTGTTTTAAAATTATTTACAATTTAATTTCTGTTTCCCAATGTCTTTATTTTAAGGAATACTGTAACAGTGGGGATACGTTTACAAATATTTTTCTGTTCAGAATCAAATACTAAAATGTTATTTTATTGTCATTTCAAACATCAAAATCAAAAATTTAGACCCGGAGAAGGCGCTTATGAACGTCAAAATTACCCCCGGTTCGAACAAACAACCCAGTCATAAAGAGCAACCGCCAATAAACTCGATCTGGTTTATTTATTCACCATATATATTTTTACAAACATAGCCATACATACATTCGTTTTTGACGGATGCACAGAGAGGGGCGCCATTTTCAGACATCACTATCGTTCACATTTGATCCACCCTTTAGGCATTTAAACCTCAAATGTGGCTTGTCAAACTCACTATCCGGCATATCGTTAGTGTGCTTTGAAACTTTGTTATACAACCTGTTTTTTATATCATAGGAGGTAATCGAACAGGTGAGTCATCAGATGTTAAGTGATCACCGCCGTCCATAGACACTAGCAACACTAGGAGAGTCGCAAGTGCGTTGCCAGCATATGTTAGGGGAGGTAGGGAAGGGGGAAAGGAGACGGGAGTTGGGCCTCCGGTGCTCTCACTGGCCTAACGAAATGCAACAATGCAAACACTGTTACTTCACGTCGGTTTTCTGTGAGAGGGTGGTCCTACCCCGGGCGAGCCGACCCATTCATGCTGAAACCAGTAATAGCTTCAGCGTGGCTCTACCACCTTACTATATCTGTATACAGTTTATTAATTGTTTCACAGTTTATTTTTAAAATTGATTTATAATTTCAAAAAAGGAAAGTTATTTCAGTTTTTTGAGTTTTCGCTTCTGTCGGCAGTCCTTATGACTGCCGCCTCGACTGTTTTCTTTTAATGATAATCTAAAGCTCGTTAATATGTAGTATACAATCCCAGAGAGGTATTAGGCTTTCAGAAGAGGTATTACACAAAATTATGGTGGATGAATATACCAGGGAACCGTTCTTGGGCTTTATGGAACATGTGGCGCAAATAGCAATAATAGAAATACAGAATTTCCAAAAAAAAAAAAAATTGAAAGTAATGAACATACTGTAATAAAGTCTCGGGTAATGTCCAGGGCGAAAACGGTGACTTAAAAAAAGATATCTAATAAGCAAAAATAAATAAACAAAGAGAATCGGTCGAAAAGCACAGAAGGAAGATGCACTTAACTGTTTTGTCTAGATAAATTATGTCAATATATACGCGCTAATAATATGCTTCATAATATTGCGGTAAGCGTCTAACGCTTGCGGTTCTATAGAGCGATCCTGGCTGTTCGGATCAACCGATCCGGTGTCAACGAACTTACATACTGGTTTACATAGATATCCTGAGTTTGATAAAATTATACTTCACTCATTAAAGCTTGTCTAATCTGCATAACATCGAGTATCTTAGTTGGTCAGCTTAGTTAAGTATTCGAACAATCCTGTTTGTTTTTAAACGACTCGTATGAAGGAGGTTTTGTCCTCTTGGTATGCATAAAAACTTTTTACGTTATGATATCCTCTTTTGAATTATATTATTTTTTTAAATTTATAAACCAGTGACTTTCTTTTTGTTAATTAGAAAAAATCGACAACGAATTAAGGACTGAATCTATTCTATTATATGTTTACTTTACGATCGAAAATAAAGCGTTTTAGTGCTATTTTTATCAAATTTAATTGGTGTAATAAATTATGACATAAAAGTAATTAGTTATTTTACATTTGTATGGTAGACGAATGATAAAAGAAGCTTTGAAGTTCCATCTTGAACGAAGAGGTCTTTTTATAACTAAATATTATAATCTCGCCGTATTCTTTCGTGGTCTATTTTTAAAAGGCACGTATATAACGATCTTATTATCCTCATCTCGGCTTAAATCACTTTTATCGGTAACTATAGGTTTGGTTCTAAAACTACCGTAAAAGGTTTTATTGTCCCCTCTAACGGAGTCACCCCACAATATTTTAACGTATCGAGTTACATAATATTCGATATAATCTGTTACTGTTTCTATGGTTTCCGTAACATCGACTTTATATAGGCGTTTCTTATGTTAATGTATTTCTTTTTTAATTTTTCATAGTTTTACTTTTATTAATAAAGTCAGCTTTGGAACATTACTGCAATTGATGTTACATGGGGTATAAGGGGTGTCGAATAACATCATAAGACTTGAGATACCCAAGCCAACCTCACCTGCACGTGGTGCATCCTGATGATTAACGAAAAGAGGCAATAGCGAAAGCGGGGTGGTAGGGTTTTACAGCCTGACTGGGTCGCAACCACCATGTATATGGCAAAAAGCCCGTCATAGTGATTCGCTTCTGCGGGTCGCGTTTCGGGACCAGCCTGTGCATATCCAGTTTTACGCAGGCCGGCATGACAACGGCGACCGGCGTTGAATAGTTTCTCTTTCGGTGGTCGCCATTGTTTTTGGATTGTACTGTGTTTACCATCAGGCATAGTATAGTCATTTTGCCGTGCTACAATAAAAAAAAAATGGCATTGTAGGTTAAGGATGGTAAATGCTAAAACTTAAACGAAACTAGCTGTCATATGATCTGCTGGTATCTATAGGTGTTGGTTGACGGATATTGGTAATAGTAACTATTTTACTATCACGCTATCTATAGTTTTATCAGTAGGTTTTCTTAACTGCACTCTTCCATAATTGAAAAGTAGGGCTCATTGCAGGATTTGTCTTTTAATTCTTATTTATTGCTATTTCATTATTATTCTAAGAATAGTAATTCCTTTACCGCCACGTCAGTGCCTACTTACATGGTTCTCGGCATGTTATGTTTGAATGTCAAAAGTTTACAAAAGCTAAACTGCACCGTAGAATTCGAACAGTTTTGGTTCCAATATGACAAATTTAGATTAATTATCGACGAGCCATATCATTATATATATATTAATACGTGAAGCCTAAACTTTGTATCCCTTTTTAACGGAATTGGGCGAACGGATGAACGTGAAATTAGGCATAGTTAAAGTTTATATGGAGGAGAAGTGCAGAAAGCTATTTATTTCATATAAAATGCATTAGAAGTACATTAAATTAATTAAAATATGCATTACTCACACTACTGCTTCAATTTTACACAACATATACACACATGTAAATAAAAAAGACATTTTGACATCTGTCAATAAAGGACTTCAAAAAAGGTTGTGAAGGAGGTTGCTATGCTCGACTGTATGTATTATTTTACTCTTACGTTCCAATTACGCTTTTTCATTCTACATTCAACTTTAAAAAATCAATGAACTATGGTCGAATGTCGACCACTGGGCGCCCACTAGTTGTAAATTAAAATATGAACTTCTCAGTATATACTTCCTCGTAACAAAAATTTTGTATTACTTACGTGGAAGCAACAGCGATGCTTTATTTAGCTTTGGTAATGACGGGTACATTGAATTTACCATTTTGAAGCAGATATTCACTAATTCCTTTGCTCTTGCGAAATACGTAATGAGGAGAGTTTAACAGGAAGAAGGAATTTCATTAAGCAGGAGACTGTCTACAGTTTTAGTGCACGATAAACCCCATTATCGAATTGTTTTTCGTACCGAAATGAAGTTTACCATCAAGATGTGACTTTGCAGCCGATTGCTGCAGTAACCTGCAGAATTTCACTCTTTTTGAAACGACAGCTTACTATCAGATTACTATACACTAAAGAAAATTTGATTAAAATTTACTGACATATGACAATGCCATATTAACATGTGACATATGCATAGGAAAATCGAAAATATGAAAGAATAACAAAAATCTCGTACTGAAATAATTGTGGACAATTATTAATAAAATTTCATCTTTTGTTTCAGATTTATCAAAAAATCGGTTCAGTGAAGTGCCAGATGAAGTGACAAAGTATATTTTTTTAGAAAAGCTATTACTGTCACAGAATATCTTAAGAAACATTCCAGATGCCGTCGGCGGTTTGCAGTCTCTCACTTACTTGGACCTCAGGTGACAATTATTTTTAAATTATTGAATACCAGTTTAACTTCAAAATATTTATGTTTACATCTTATTTTCTACGTAAATAACTTTTAAAACAAAACCAATTTATCTTTAACAATGATATTATAACTAAAAGGCCGTAGATACGTCATAAGCACAAGCAGCACATTTCATTAGACATATTTGACCATCGGGCATTCAAATTCAAAAAGACAATTGAGGCATATAAAATCAAAAACAGCTAAGTGCATAGAGACCAAATTTGCAGGAAACGAAAAAAAATGTTTATCTATTCTCAGAGTTGGAGTTTTACTTATTATTCAAAGTTTCAATTATAGGGAGTGGCATATGCTATTGGTTTTGCCTGCCTATGGCCATCCGCTCTAAAAGAGAAGTTCAAGAAATTAAAAATGCGAATCCTTTAACTGTATTTTATTCTTACTTTACTTCTTATTTGATGACTTGGTTGTACTTAAATGTATTTGATCCCAAAATCAATTTTAAAACGAAAATTAAAAGGCTTTAGCTGTATGTTGTTTCTTGTAGGAATTAAATGGTGATTTGCAACCAATGATAGACTAGATGGCTTCATACTCAGTTGGCCGGAGTTCCGATCGCATCGTCGACTCGAGCGGTTGTCCGTTTTGCTGCGCGCGCTAAGTTCGATTTTAATACTCGTGATTTAGTGACATCAGTTATTGTGTTGTTTCGATCCGGCACACCTGCGGTGCACCTGCGTTCTTTTTCCTGGAACTGAGTGAGACCTTTCCTTTGTATTTATTTATTGCTTTATCTATTTCTTGGTATATTTATTTATTTACCTATT
Organism: Antheraea pernyi; assembly: GCA_015888305.1. Taxonomy (NCBI): domain Eukaryota; kingdom Metazoa; phylum Arthropoda; class Insecta; order Lepidoptera; family Saturniidae; genus Antheraea; species Antheraea pernyi. Next base: position 989,575 of record MU158827.1, on the reverse strand, counting down.
TATTTACGTATTTCTTTAATTCTTCAGTGATTTATTTTTAAATTTATTTACTTTTTATTCGAGTCCGAACAAAAGGGAGCTGTTTAAAACTAAACAAAATAGGAAAACAACGCAAATAAGTACCTGAGCGAGACAGGGGAAAAATAACATAAGACTACTTAAATAAACAAACAATAAAAAGTAAATAAATTTAAAAATAAATCACTGAAGAATTAAAGAAATAATAAATAAGAATTAAGTAAATAAATAGATAAATAAATGAGTAAATAAATACCAAAAAATATACCAAGAAATAGAAAAAGAAATAAATAAATACAAAGGAAAGGTCTCACTCAGTTCCAGGAAAAAAACGCAGGTGCACCGCAGGTGTGCCGGATCGAAACAACACAATAACTGACGTCACTAAATCACGAGTATTAAAATCGAACTTAGCGCGCGCAGCAAAATGGACAACCGCTCGAGTCGACGATGCGATCGGAACTCCAG
>MU158827.1:975610-988838 GCA_015888305.1 Antheraea pernyi | reverse complement strand
AGTTTCGTGCGGAGTGTCCGTACACCTGGCAGTTGTGACACTGCGAGGGCACAGATGTTTTGCGCGGCGGCTCGACGATAACGCCGGAGAGGCCGCAGAGGGATGTGAGATTGAAGATCGCTTTCCCTTGAGGGATGCGATCGAGGACAACGAGAACCATATCATATGGAGCCCTGGTGCGCGGAGAGCGCATACGATGAACCTCGCGAACAGGAATCTTCTGTTCTTTGAGGTCGTCGGAAATGGTGTACGGACACTCCGCACGAAACTGTCTCCTGACACCCAGGTGCGTTAAGTGCCTTGGCGATCACTCCACCAAGGAGTGTTCTCGCACTAAAGACTCCCCCGATCCCCCGAGCTGTGTTCTGTGCCGTGGCGTGGGTCATACCGCGAATTATCGCGGATGTCCCCGCGCCCCGCGCACAAAGCGCCCTCGCTACTCCAGGCAGGCGTCGCCGTCTAAGGCGTCCGCCGCTCCAGTCCGCCCCCGACCCCCGCCTCTTATGTCCCGAGAGGCCTTTCCGGTGAAGCTGTGAAGACCCTGCCGGGTCAATAGCGTAGTCAGTTCGAGAAAAAAAAATTCATACTCAGTTCATTTTTAGAACTTGTGGCACTTAGCTGTCTTTGATTCTATATGCCTCAATTAAACACATTTGATATCCATGACCATTTCAACTGCAGCTAATAAGTATATCATATTTCAATATTTTCAATTATGTTTACTATCTTGTCTTTTTTCAATATGTTAATTTTAGTTTTCATAAATGAGTTCATTTTCACTTTTTCGTATATTCTTATTCTAATTTTTTTATTCTTTTTATTTTTGCAGTATTTACTATTATATAATTTAATTATTATTATTAATAGTGTAAGTTAAGTTAAGTTTCTATGTGATAAAGCGTTTTAGGTCTTCAGTTTAGTTTACTATGTTTTATTATTGTTATTGTATTATCGTTGTTGACTGTTGCTATATCCACATGTAAATAAATAAATAAATAGGCGCTTCGATGGCGCCTTGTTAAAACTTGGCTAGCTAGCAAACGTGATTTAGTCCCGCCAATACGCCGGTATCTAAGCAACATAACTATTTCTTTTTCACCAGCGATATTGATAATATGCCTTCTTACCTCCACATTTTATCTAAGATAGTTTAGCGTTACAATATTACTTTACCTATGTGTGCGTTTTCGTGCTATTTGTTTTGTCAAAATATCATGTAGGTAAGGTATCTATTTTTAGTTACAATATCATTGGTACTTTAAATTGCTTGTATTATCTCAATTTAACTAGTCTTTATCATATTCAAAGTCACACTATTTCACATTCTACTGGCGTGACTTATTTAAACAAAAGTTGGGCTTTAGTTTAACAAATATTAAGTAAATAAAATCACTTAAGTATATCCAGATTAGAATTTTTTTTTTTCGTATATAATATATATGGAATGTTCTTTAAATACGAATAACAATGTGTTCCTAAAGATTAGAAAACGTCAACGTGCTTATTTAAGATATGTTTTCCTTTAGTAACATTTAAATTATCTCGAGTAGTTTGCGTTCCTCAGGATCTGCATCAGTTCCACTTTTACGTTTAACTTATTTTCTTCCGGTACGGATTTCAAATGTGGCAACAGCGATAGCAGAAACAATCTTTCGGGATCGTCGGAATCAGGTTTAGCATGACCGTCTACACTTGCGAACGCGAATTCATCGATATGCGTCCTATTCGGTTTGGAAACCTTCAAATGCGGTACGTTTATTTCGACGGCGTCATAGGAATCGTCTCTGACGTCAACGACATTGTTCGCGTCACCGTTTTCATCGTCGGACGTTTGTTCTTCGTCTTTAATAAGTTTTAATTTCTTCTTCGGACGCCATACCTTCTTCGCTTTATGTTCCTCTTCTGAATCGCTCGAGCGTTCCGACGCGTCTTCTTTTTGCGGAAGTTCTTGTTCTTTTAACAGGAACTGTAAATGTTTGAAGTATATGTACGGTCTTCTGGTTTTGTTCGGTCTCATCAAGTACTTTTGGAAGCAGTCTCGTATGCTCTTCCATTTCTTTTGTAATTGGATTTCTGTAAATATATAATAAATGGCTCTAGTTAACTGTTATTGTAATGCTAACGATAATAGGATATGCAAATTTATATTGTATGTCTACCAGGAAAACCAAATGTGCACGAGCCCCATTAATCTTAAAAATTAAATGTATATGATTTTTAGTATCAAAATATGTAGTATGCAGCACGTTATCGAATGGGCTGTAAGTTTTTTCCTACTTACCCTAACGCACTACAAACACGATTAATATTTATTTTACGTTAATCTATTGTTTGAACAGACTCGTCATTACCACGATCTTAGATTTTTTAATTAAACTTTCCTAGTGTAGTAAAAATCATTTCTTATATAGTTGCTATTTCTTTATAAAATGAGGTGCCGGTTCGGATATATATGAAATAATAGAACTATTATATAATTGCATCAAAAAATTTAATTGTATCAAAATATATATATATATTTTTATATCATAGGAGGCAAACGAACAGGTGGGTCACCTGATGTCAAGTGATCACCACCGTCCATAGACACTTGCAACACCAGAGGAGTCGCATGTGCGTTGTCAGTCTGTTTCGGGGGAGAGGGGACGGGTGAGGGGGAAGGGAAGTGGCCCTCCGGCACTCTCACTGACCGAACGAAACGCAACAATGCAAGCACTGTTACTTCATGTCGGTTTTCTATGAGAGGGTGGTACTACCCCGAGTGAGCAGACCCATTCATGCTGAAACTAGTAATAGCTTCAGCGTGGCTCTACCACCTACAAAAAACATTATAAACATTTGTAGAACACACAAAGGACACGATAGATTTATTACATACACGTAACTATAATTTACATAAATTTCGCGTTCCAAATGCAAAAGGGAAGTATTTAGCTCAAGTTAAAAGGACACATAATCTGTTTCATTGCCACTCGCGTTGGAATAAAACTAAAAAAACGTAACGAAAAAAATGTGCCATCTTTGCATAAAACTCTTAACTGGTATCATATGCCTTCTTTGCATTTGGCACGCGGTATAAAGTATTCACTCCATAGAAATGCAACATACAAATTCAATAGAGAAATGTCGCTGTGTGGAATATAACTCTATTTTTTTTTAATTATTAGTTATTCGTTTAAACATATTATTTTCCACTTCCCAACAATGACCTGTGTATTCGAAGTCCCGTTAGGTACACTTTGTTATCTACTAACAAAGCCGTAAAAAGGCGATAAATGTGATATTCCATAGTACATACGTACCGAGTTCACGAAGCTCGCTTTTCGACAGTTTCACATTTGATTGCATTAACTGAGTGACGACTTCGTTCCATAGTTGATATCGCATGCTCTTTACTCTGTAGTCCGGGTGTTCGTAATCCCATATCCCGGGACGTTTCTTAACCTCTTCTATGAGCCTCTCCGGGTCGTATTCGAATTGCATTTTAGTAAAATTTCACGACTCTTAACCGAACGCGGGCCCCGTATACACGAGCGGGCGGTTGCCCGACGACTGACGCGCGGCGGTGGAACGCGGCGTTTAGTTCTAAAATGGCCGCCGGTGATTAGGGTGTCCATGCGACGTACAACAAACAAATTAATAGCTTTATTTATTTGAAAATTAGCTTTGAATTTTAAATAGTAAATGACGAAGAAAATAATATGAATAAATTAATATTTTTCACTTATTATACTGTATGAACTAAATTTTCATGTTTACGCTTTAAGCTTCACGTACTAGTTTTTTACTAAAATGTTACTTATTGTCAAATTGTTAGTTAAGAAATGCTAAGGTATATGTTACTTCGTTAGTTTTTAGAATTTGATTATGGCACGGTATTATAAATAAATTGAATTATAAAATATAGACACACGTATATATTTAAAACTAGCTGTACTCGCAGCTCCACACGCGTTTTTTAAAAATTGTATTATAGAAATATAAAATTGTGAGACCATGTTCAATTATAGAAATGCTCTTTAAAAATAATTGTAAGTACAACACACACGCCACTTACAGTAACATGTAACGTATACATTAGATATATAAATACTAACAGTGTGTCAAATGAGGTTTATCATCAGCAACATATTTAGAACCTTAACCCACCATATAACTACCTCAGTACTCACTTACGTTGTATAAGGAACTAATGAAACAATGACTTAAAGATAATATGATGATATAATATGCCCATATTGTCAATAAGTAGTACATTTATGATCTAATATCTTCTTATAAAGACCCTTTCTATCTTCGTAATTACTATTAATAATTATAATGTTGAATTGTATATGATATGTATAATGAATGAGCTGACGTCTTGAAATCTTGCATAAATAAAAATAAAGATATAAAACTTTATATCTGTCTAAGCAGTTTTTAATATTCGACAGTTTAAATAGTGTTAATTGAACTGGATACAATATTCTTATATGTTACTATGGTTGCTGAGTTATGTAGACGAAGGCGTGAAAAATAAAACAAAATGACCGAAAAGTCAATATAATTCGAATTTGATATAGATATATGAATTTTACTCTTATTTATTCTTGGGGTCCAGTACAACGCACATCTTATGCACATGTTTACAGTTAACAACATATTTTTGCTAAATGTCATGCGGATGAAGTCGCGGGTTACAACTAGACTCAAATAGAATAACCTAAACTACTTCCTATAAGGTCAGCTATTTGCCAGTGAAATTCCCGTGAAAATTGGTCAAACCGTTTTGGAGATAGCGCTGCGGACGAAGCCACGGTTAGTCTAAATTAAAATAGACTAAATTATTTTTTATAGTGTCCGCTATCTGTCGGTGAAAGCCCGTAAAATACGGTCGAAATGTTTTGGAGATAGCTCTGCGGGTGAAGCCACGGTTAACAGCTAGTATACATTAAAATTACCTAAATTACTATTTATAAGGTCAGCTATCTGCTAGTGAAAGTCTCGTGAAGATCGGTTAAAGCCTTTTGGAGATAGCACTATGGCCAAAGCCACGGTTAACAGCTAGTATAAACTAAAATTACTTGTATATATTACTTTTGTATCTGCCGGTGAAAGTTTTGTGAAGATCAGTCGAACTGTTTTGGAGATAACGTTGCAGGCAAAGCCACGGTTAACTAGTATAAATTAGCCTAAGTAACCCGCTGTATTTTAGCTATCTCCCAGTGAAATTTCTGTCAAAATCGGTCCAGCCGTTTCGGAAATTAGCCGAATCAGACAGACAGACAAAAATTTTAAAAATTGCATTTTTGTTTTCATTGGTGTGTATACTTACATACCCAATCAGTGATTTTTTTTTATATTACATACAGACACTTCATTTTTATTATATCATTACATAGTTAAAAACAAAGTCCTCTACCGCGTCTGTCTGTCGTGTCTGTTCGCGATAAACTCAAAAACTACTGAACGGATTTTCATGTGGTTTTCACCAGCAGGTACAGTGATTCATGAGGAATGTTATTTTTCAATAAATTTTTCAAGGATATTTTTTATAATCAGGGCGGGACAACGTCTGCCGGGCCCGCTAGTGTATAGATAAAAATTTAATTGATGATGACAAATAGATGTAGTTTAAAAAGAGAAAACACATGTGTAGTTCACACGCGCTAGAAGTGAAACCTTCAGAAAGAAAACGAGATGATCATATGTCTCACTATTCTCCAAAACCCGAAGGCAAGCGAGACACTGCTCTTACTATACCCGACACAGTGTTTACTTCCATCACATTTTTTCACACAAAAAGGTTGCGGATCAGAATTTCAAAGCTCTGCCATAGGAATTACCCTAAAAAAAAAAAGAATTATATGAGAACTGTATACCAGCGATTTGGTCTCCCTAAGCAGATGGTTGTTGTATCGAGCGGCGCGCGGCGGTGCGGCCCCCGTCGCCCGCTGCGGGGTAAACGGGCGGCTTTAGTCACGAACACCGTGATAACCGCGTCGACCGCTAACCGCAACTCGCAGATAGCTTCGCCAAGCGCTCCAATTTACATTCAACGTTTTTTAAACGTTCACTTGTATTTGTATATAAGAACATAAAAACGGGATTTCAATGAGTCTTGCCGTTTGACGTTTACTTCGAAACATTTTTGTGCGGCCAGTTATAACTTTATATATTTCAAAAGAGGTTTCAATAACTGTATTATAACAATATGATACTATTTTTAGTACACTCGGGTTGTTTTATCAAATCGTTTTATTGTAGATTAGATCTAAATTATCTATAGTGTTTCAGATAAAAATTTCTTCGGTGTATTGCAGTTTAGATTAGTAAGAATATATATAAAAACATTATTGTTCATTTAAGCTTTGTATGCAAAGATAGATGCACACTCTATTAACTACGCGTGAGTTTGTTACTCTATGAAAAATCCTATCTTTGCATACAAAGCTTAAATGAACAATAATGTTTTTATATATATTCTAGGAGGGGCGACGGGGTAACGCGAGGTAACCCCAGTGTTTCTATAGTGATGTGCATTACAAACTTGTACGGCCACTGTATCGATATGTTAATTATGATAAAAAAAAGTTCGATAAAAATGTACTCAATTTATTTATTGTAACAATAGCATCTTAATCACTAAATACAATAAAAATATATTTAATTAAATATTATAATACAAAATTTTGTAACCCTTAAATAAAATAAGATTATTACAAACTCGACTCTTCGAATTTACTTTATCTTTACTACTTTTACAAATGTAATAGAGTGTGATGTTTAAATATATTTTAACTAGCTGTACCCGCGACTTCGTCCGCGTGGAATGGTATCTTTGGATAGCAGTGTTTCACTGCAAAGAGCTTATTAAATTATTTAAGTATATAAGTACATAAGGTATATAGAATTAATATGTGTTTATTTAATAATCAAAATATTTAATAATTAAAAATAATATGCACACGTTTCCTTTGAGGTAGTGTACTTAGCGCGTTTTTCTTAATGTGGTTTCCCCGGTAGGCCTATTCCACTGATCTGTTGTGATTTTGTTTAATCTGAAACTATTGTCGGCCTTGAAAATTTATACACGCTACAGAACAAAGCAGTCCAAGTTTTTGTAACCACATTTAGCACTAAGTACATCCCTTTTTCCCAAACATCTCAAACAAGCTAATTCCACTTGTTTTTTTTTTATTTCGAGTATTTTTAACAATTCTGTAGTTTTGGCGTTAAAGCATCACAGACAGACAGAGCTACTTTTGCATTTATAATATTAGTAAGGACTAAAATATAATAAAAGTATATTTAATTAAATTTTATAATAGAAAATTTAGTAACCCTCAAATAAAATAATTTTATTATAAACTTGCCTCTTCGAATTTACTTTATCTATATTACTCTTAAGGATGTAATAGAGTCTGATGTTGAAATATATTTCAATTACAGATTAAGAATAAGAATATTTAGATGGTTGTCTAAAGCATTTTGATCAAATTGATGGTCGTACAAAGACAAGAAAATATCAATACCTATAAAGTAGCGCATCAAATTATATCGGCACTTGTAATATTCATACTACTTAAAACTTCAATATTTGATTTCTTTATGAATTTAATAAACAAATCAAATATTTGCTTCAACTCTTGAAGTAAATCTTGCATTCGAAAAATTTGCGCTTCAGACGCCTTTGTTTGCATTGTAAGCGTTTTATGTTTAATAGACGTTGATGTGAAATACGTTCCAAGCATTCTATACGTGACCTGAGTTGTTTTTTACGAGGGGTATCAATAGTTTTATCTGGTACAAAACTAACTGTATCTTCTACATCCATCGATGATTCTTGTACATGTTGGTCAATCTAAAACACAGAACGCATAATTTATTTTATTTAGAATAGTTATATCTTACGTTAAACCATAAACAAACAATTAAAATGGACAAATAATAAATAATAATGCCTTACATCAAGCTTTAAAGATGTAACTGCATTTGGAAATAAGTATCGCCTTTTCTTGCTCGAATCAAAACAAGTTTCCTCAAAATGTTCTGAACATATTGTAGTCCGAGGGCCTGGAAGCCAACCATCTTTGCGAACTACATTTATCCATTTTTGTTTCATTTTCTGATCTTTAGGGAAGCTGTAACATTACGAAATTTGTCACTGAACATATCTCTATATAAATAAATATTATATAATTTAAATGACAAACAAAACATATCACAACAGTTATCAAAAGTATCGGTTAATAATATAATTAATATTGCTTATAAAATAAAAAATCAATTTATAGATACTCGATACAATCCGAATAGGCACAACACTACAGCGTCTTAGACATATGGCGCGCTGCCATGACAGTTTGGTTTAGTTTAATATTTTATTTTACACAGAAACTTAATTCAATCAATACTTACATATGAAAAGAGATGCACTAGATTTTAGGTTTTTCTTTCTGTAATGATTGTTATAATTTTTCACTGCACAATTAGACATATTTACTGCGTATAATAATATTTTAGCGGAGACGTTCACTGTTAGAGCTACTCGAACAGACTGATTGTGCTTACGGGAGTCGGGAAGGACATACATGAAAAATTCATGTATGAGTGGTAAGGCAGGCACGACGCTTATGCGACTTCTATTGTAAGTGTAAGCGGTTTCATAATTCTATGGGATTTTTAAATATTCATCACTCATATTCAAATAACTTTAAACATCTTTCAGGCGTACTATTTTTTGTGTTGTGCCATCTGGGGTATAAGGTCTATTAATCTCTAGCAGTGTAAATAATTGATAATAATACCTCAGAATAATGTAACTTCTTAAAACTGAAAGAAATTTCAGAAATAATTCATTACTTCAGGACATTACATCCTATAAACGAAACTGACAAATTCGGATTCAAAAATATTATCAAGTATTATTAGTGTGTATTTTTATTGAATAACATAAATACATTACAAGCTTAGATAACTGCATTATATTATGTTTCTATGCCAAATAGAAAGTCCGTCCATCGTTATTAAGGTCAAGGCTGAATCAGTATATGATCTGATTGAAATACATGATTGTTTAGACGAGCGCTTATTTATTACGCAAAAGTACAGTAGCTGATGGCTTGTAAATACGCCATATCTGAACGAAAACATGACATACATTCATAATTTGGGCATTTCTGCGTCTAATACTTTCATAGAACATTCATAGTATGGACCGATGTAGAGTCCCGTTCTTTTGAATAGTGCAAAATATATGAAACCGATACCAAGTTGATGATGATTTATTGATATGAATGATTGGTTTCTTGAATGATAAAAATTACATTCGTAACGGTTAACGAACTCACAATATGAAATGGAAGCGTTTCCGTAACAAGATAAAAACACGATAGCAGTTGTAAAAACTCTAATAACAACAATATTATACGTTCTTATATAGAGTTAATGATCTTATTTACTGGTGAATTAAATACATAATATTTTTATTTCATTCATAACACGAGATTTAATCTATAATATGGTGGACGTCGGTATAAGGGCAAGAAAGTGATTGTAATATTGTTTTTCAATTTAGCTATTTTATTAGTATTTTGTAAGATGTACCTATATTTGTAAGTTATTTTGTAATTTGTGACTGTTCTTAGTATGTATGAGGGTGTCGTGTTCTGTTTGAACAAACCCTCAATAAAAATGAAGACTCAAAAAAAAAACACGAGATGGCGAATGAATGTACTAAATAACGTGCGATTTTTTAAGGTAACAATACTAGTATTTATTATATATTAGGTATGTATTATTGTTACGCTCTTTGGCGTATTTCGTAACGCGTTTTATTTGTTTATTCTGATCCTTGAAACGTGTTTTAAACCGACTTGGTTAGATTTTATGTGTTTCTCGTACTTAGATGTATGTGTATTCTAGTTTGGCGATTCTAAATTTAAGTACCTCGGAAAGGTTACTAAGGTACTTCGAATGAGTGAATTTATAACTGAGTCAAATCATATTGGATCGTCCATACATAACGTGGAGAGATTTTTGATCAAGGCGACATTGTAGCGGGGATTGCTGTTGAATTATAGATTTGTCAATGGTCGCCGTCGTTTTTAGTTTGCTTCGTGCTTTTGTCAGATATAGTGACGTCACTTTATCGAGCTATAATAAAAAATGGTATGATTATGTGGTTTTATGACTAAAAATAATGAACAATATAAACTACATAAATACGAGGGATTTTTTGGAATCGTGTGTTGTTTGACTCTATTTTGTAATATAAGTGACACTTCACGTAATATAATTCGGTAATATAAGTGAAGTGAATGCAAATTAATACCACCCACGGAGCATGAAATCTGAGATGTCACAAAAGCTCTAGTTGTGCAGAATACAACTTCTATCTGTACTATAATAAAACTGTAACAAAGCCACATTTTTACATTATTTTTTTTATTGTGGTAGGCTTTGTTATCGATATAGAAGCCAAAAATATAATTTTTACGATTTTTGTTTGTCTGTCTGTCCCTATTGAACACTATTACTCTGAAAGTACTGAACCAATTTTGACGAAACTTGACACAGTAATAACTCATATGACAAGGTTACATCTAGGATACCTTTTGTCCCATAAAACGCAAGGGGTTCCCCAAGATAACGGAAGTCAAAAATTTGTAGTAAATGTAACTACACATTTTTGCTACACCTTAGTACAAGAGCCAGCAACGTTGGAAGAACGAGAATTTTATAAAAGCTGGTTCTTTAATATGAAGATATATTATGCCCTTCCAAACAGGATTCAGAATACCTGGTAGTAAGTTAACGTTGTATTTGTTAATGCGCATCACACCTTTACAGGTCAAAATTTTGATTTATAAATAATTTTAGGAACATTTTTTTTCAGTAACTTTTAAACGCGATTAAAAACATGAATTTGTCACTGCCAGACAATTTTGTTATTAACAATAATGTGTCCGATGATAATTTTTATAAATAAAATAATTCATTTCAAACCAATTTTCTTAACCAATATGATATTGAGATTTCACCGTAAACAATGATAAACAACGATAAACGTAGACATATGACTTGGGACGGACGCCATCTTGAATACTTGCGTCTATCATAGGCGCTTCCACAATTATCGCTATCTTTATCACACAGCCAGTGCTGCGCTAAACTATAGCTATAACTAAGTTATTTTGTACATATTATTTTTAATTTACCCTCTTTTATGTCTAAATAAATTAATATTAAAATTACATGGTTTGAACATACTAATTTTATTTACAAAAAATAGCATTGGGCACATTATTGTTAATAACAAAAATGTCAGGCAATAATAATTTCATGTTTTAGTAGCGTTTCAAAGTTATTGAAAAACAAAACATTCAAAAATTATATAAAAATTAATATTTTTGTCTGTAAAGGTGCGATATGCACTAATAAACGCAACGTTTACAGGTAGCCCGCACGGTGTTCGGAAGAACACAAAGATATATAAAAAACCGGCTTATTTAAATTCGTTGTCAAAACCGTTGCAAGCTCTTAGACGAATAGTTACAGGCAAGTGACAGTTGACGCGTCGTGCTCATATCTTTTTAATATTTATATTTTTCTTCAATACAATGGTGTGTGAAAAAGTTTTAATACAAGTTGAAAATAGTTATGATATATGAATGAGATATAAATGATAATTCAGTGTTTCATTTATCATTATTATTTATTATTTTAGATTGTAATAATGATATTTCAACTTCGTTCTGTATTAAACTCTTGACTATATTATGCGCAAACCCGACTTTACGACTATACATAGACAAGCCAAAAGATTGGCGAGGACTGTACGCATACGTAGAAAAAACAATGTGCGATATATTCCTGAAAATATGTCAAATGAAATGGCGCTCTTCCATCTATATAACGATTATCAATTTAGTACTATTTGTTCGTGTCACGTGCGTATTACACGCTGGTCACTGGGTACCCCAAAACAAAACTTTAATAACGTATATATTAGTCCCGTTGAGTTATGAAAGTGAACTTTAATAAATTGTGATAAATGTGAGACGCGGTGTAAAGGTTTTTAGGTCGGCGTCAAGATTAGTGGGTGGGGTGAACGACCGCCGGTGTCACGGTCGTGTGGTTTACTCTGTCACAGTTGATTTTATATCGGTGAGATAGGTGTATCTGTTACGTAACAGCGCCACCGAGTAAATCATTTCACTTTCCTTACGACATGACGTCATAAAAATGTGTAATGGTACGGAAGTGTTACGCTGTAATATGTTAAACTAAATAAATAAATAATACGTATTGCCTATCGAAAAAGGTTGTATTAAAAAAAAAAGGGATATTTAATCAACGAAGTTATGCGACTCCAGTAACGTATAGAGGTTATGTGAGAGGTAAATGTAACTTACATTACATTGTATATGTAGTTACTTGCTTCATGGAATGAATTGCTTGCTCATTTTGCACATTATTTAAATTCTATCCGGTTTGAAAGTTTTATAAGCTTATTTTTGTTTTATAAAATTTTATATTGTGATTGACACGATTATATCCTTAGTTGTCCAATATTTTCCAAACTAATTAATCCCTTGAATTATCTACTTTAATAGCTTAGAAAAAAACTTATAACGCAAATCAAATCCTTGTTTTATGTTTGCATATTTGTTAGTTAATTATAATATTTATCGATACAGTTATAGCAAAGGAAATAAATTGACGATAAAAAATGTTTTAGTAAAATATCTTCATGAAGTGAAGTTAGCTTACTTTTATTGCAACTGTGGTACTGTGTGTCGCGTACGTACACCACGTGGATAAAGTGATAACAGCCGAACAAAAGAACCGTTATATTGTTTAGGATGTGTATCTGGCCTTGTTAACGTATCAGAATACTGTCTCCGCACGTAGCTGTGTTACGTAAAATCTTTATTACGAAATTTTGATATAATTTTAATGAGACCGTTGTTTCGAATGTAGAGATACATTTGAGACTTCTCCTTTGTATACGCACTAATTATCAGAAAAGTTAAGTTGACCGATGAAAACAATTTCGCATAAAGGTGAAAATGTTCTTGAGAACATTCATTAATTTGTTTTTTTTTTTTTTTGGATTGCGCTGTGCTCTATCTAATGATACATACCGTCAGCTATGCTTATCTAATGATATATACCGTCATTTTGTCGTGTTGAAAATAAAAAAGAAACAGTTTATATAAATATACATATACATATATAT
>MU158827.1:917264-962195 GCA_015888305.1 Antheraea pernyi | reverse complement strand
GCGCGTCTGCCAGGTCCTGCCTCCACCTCTCTACCATCTCCTCCCTCACTCTTCTCCTTCTTTCCTCTATTTCTCTGGGAGCTAGAGGCTCCCCAATTCGTTTCTTGGCCGCCATATACTCATATACGGCGGCAAGCACCTCTGCCTCTAGCTCCCAGGGAAGGGAGCCGGCCAACACCATGGCCGCCGCCGAGGACACCGTTCGGTACCCTCGAATCACCCTCAACGCCACGGTACGCTGCGCAGCTCGCAGCGCACGGATATTGGTAGCGCTGAGGGCGTCGACCCACAACGGCGCCCCGTAGGCGGCCATGGACCGAACGACCCCCATGTAGAGGCAGCGGCAGACGGCACCCGGCCCCCCCGTATTGGGGAGGAGTCGTCCAAGCGCCGCTGCCGCCTTGACTACGCGCGGTCCGAGCCCCTTAAAGTGGGGCTCGAACCGCCAGCGTCCGTCCAGGATGAGGCCCAGATACTTCATCTGGGTCCCCACCCTGACGCGGACACCCTCCACATAAATTTGGGCCCCCGGAGGCGGCCCTCGCCGAGGCCCATGGAACATTAGGGCCTCGGTTTTATCGAGGGCCACCTCGAGGCCCAGTCTTCTGATACGCCCGACCACGAGGGTGACGGCCTCCGTGGCCAGGCGCAACAGCTCTTTTATTTCCCCCCCACGGGCTACGACTAGGGTGTCATCCGCGTAGCAAATAAGGCGCGCTCCAGAAGGGAGCGCACCGCGGAGCACCCAGTCGTAGCCCATGTTCCACAGGAGCGGGCCCAAGGCCGACCCCTGTGGAACCCCGCACGCCAATTCGCGACTTATCTGAGCTAACTTAAGCTAAGCTAACTATTCACACATATATGAGTTGTTGAAACATATATGTGTACCAAGCATACATACCTCAACAACTCTTATATATATATTTCGTATCGGATAATATTCTAAACTATTTCAGTTTGATAAGGGGAAAAATAAAACCCTTCCACTTGCATGTGTACGCGTGTATGCGTGCACGTGTGTGGAGGTGATATGAGTAATGTTGTCGCAGTGATGTAAGATTTTGTGTCACTGTATCGCGCGAGCAGCGTACTCAAGGGCTCCACGCCGAGGGAACGGACCTAGGCTTGAGCCGTTGCCGAGGGGGGCCTAGTCTGGTGTGCGGGAGCGAAATTTACCCCCAGACCACGGCGGCGTGAACTGTGGTTACGCGGGCGTGGGGTATGGGATATCCTTTCTTTGTCAAATAGTAATTAATACTTTATTATAATGATGGACAGACACGATGCGACAGAATCCACCGCAAACGTATGAAGCATTATTTAATTTTATAAACGAATATTTGATCAAGGTAAAGCATAAAGCATAATCTTGATTTTTGACATTCCTTTGGTGTAACTAATTTAATTTTTGATAAGAATTAAAATATAATTTTACTGTTTTGAAAGAGAAAGGAATAACATTTGATCCCTTTCTATTATAGAAGTCCAATAAAAACAATTTTGTTAAATTACAGAGATCACTTACCTACGGCTGGAGCATCTGGACGTTAGTTGCAACTGTATATCATCCCTACCTCTGGAACTACGCAATATGAACACACTGATTACGCTCAACTTGGACAACAATCCATTAGTCTCCCCACCGACAACAGTAAGTACCTTGTTTATTAAGGATTTTTACTGTGACTGCCAAGTGGGTAATTTTTTCGTCTTAAGTCTAAAGTTAGTGACTTCTGCCGAGTTACACGAAATGGTGTCTGATCCGGCTTAGAATTATCCATGGAGTTTTTGAAAACCTAGAGTCAAATAATGCAATCATGAATAAAAATTAAAGTAAATGACAGTTCAATAATCCTTCCAAAAATAAAGAGGTAGAACCTTTTTTGATGATATTTATATTTTGCGTCTAGAAACTATTTGCCACGGTTTAAAAAGATTACCTGTGTATTCTTAATTTCATATGCTACCTCAATAAAACGACATTTCAAATGGATTATACAATGAAATTTTGATGCAAATCACATTTGGTTAACCACAATCTCGTCTGATTTTTATTATTGTACATAAGTAACTCTAGACTAGAGAGGGGATCAGCTTTCAATTGCAGCTATCGGAATATATGAACAGGTAGAATAGTCAGACGAACATAGTGTTTGCCCCTGCTTTACTCTTCAAAAACGTGTGTTCTTGAAATATTCCCTTGTGATACTTATATACCTAATAAATATTGGTATCCAAAGCTTACATAATACTAATGGGACAGGCGGACGTTATCCCGCCCTGATAATAAAAAAAACCATGACATATTATATACTTACCTTAATATATACTAAACCTTTTCTATGAATCACTTTATCTACGGGGGGGGGGAACGGCGTGAAAATCGGTTCAGTCAGTAGTTTTTAAGTTTATGGCGAACAGACAGACGTGGCAGAGAACTTTGTTTTATTGAAGTCAATGTATTTGTCATGTTTCGTAACTTCAGGTATGTATGCGCGGGCGCGTGCATATTTTTAAATACCTCGAGAACATGGCGAACAAGGACACGTTACCCGGACATAAGAGAGTTGAAGAGACCCGTCGCTCGACCAAACACAACTCCTATATAAACAATTCGCCCAACCAGAGCATCAACCATCAGATCGTGTCAGGGAACGCGACGATAGACTGCCTGAGGCACAAGCCTAGGCACGTCGTGGACAGCGGGTATTGCACGGACGGCGTTGACAAGAGGTGGTCAAACGACGGTATGTGTTACCTATTTTACTCATTAACAAAGGATTACATAAATAGATAAGATCTTTATTATCGCATTGGATTTTTTTTTCTCCCCATCGTTAATTATAAATTTCGTGGTTTAATAAAAAAGGTCGTACAGATGAGGAAATAATTCAAAAATACGTTTCATATAAAAATAAGATTTTGCAATAGGTGCATTTTTTTAATTTACAAAGTTCTGTAATAAATGAGGTATTTTTTTAACCTTATGCTGCGAACAGTTTGTTGGACCTGTGCCTCGTGAGTTCTACATTCGTTTGTATGGCCGTTAAATCTTTACGGTTCTGGACAGTTCAGTGGTTAATAAGAAAATGCTCTTAACAATAAATTATAAAAGACAAGAGTACAATTTATTTTCCCTATCTCTGTTCTTTGAAATTTCTCGTTCGCAGTGTGCGACGACTATAGTAACCAAAGCAACCGTAGTAATTAGTAGTAATAACAGTAATTCGTGTGTCTTTAAGACTAGTAAACCGGATAATGTGCTAAGGTTTTTAAGCTTCAGATCAGTTGTATATTTTTGACACGGTACAAGTACTGTTCGCACTGTTAGTTTAGTAAAATAGTGCTTTACGGTAAAAGTAACTGAACAGGCTACAGAAACAAGATTTTTATATTATTCATGGTGCAGTTTTTTCTAAGAACTTCCAAGCGCTTCAGCTGCCTTTTTGTATTTCTTCATTGATCGCGAGTTACAATCAGACACATTGCAGCCATTCTATCACACTAGTATTATAAAGTCAAGCAATTAAATATAATTTCCTGCAGTTCCCGAAAACACCATGGCTTTACCATATTACCAATTTTGTAGGCAGTGCTTTAAAGTGTGATTGAAACTGACTCTAAGTTACCATAGGACACAATGCAACCATTCTATCACGCTACTATAATAATGTCATGCAATTAAATATAGTTTCTGTAGTTCCCGAAAACACCATGGCTTTACCATATTACCAATAATTTTACCAATTATTTAGGCAGTGCTTTAAAGTGTAATTGAAACTGACTCTAAGTTACCATCGGACACAATGCAACCATTCTATCACGCTACTATAATAAAGTCATGCAATTAAATATAGTTTCTGTAGTTCCCGAAAACACCATGGCTTTACCATATTACCAATAATATTACCAATTTTTTAGGTAGTGCTTTAAAGTGTGATTGAAACTGACTGTAAGTTACCATCGGACACAATGCAACCATTCTATCACGCTCTACTATAATAAAGTCAAGCAATTAAATATAATTTCTGCAGTTCCCGAAAACACCATGGCTTTACCATATTACCAATAATATTACCAATTTTTTAGGCAGTGCTTTAAAGTGTGATTGAAACTGACTGTAAGTTACTATCGGACACAATGCAACCATTCTATCACGCTACTATAATAAAGTCAAGCAATTAAATATAATTTCTGCAGTTCCCGAAAACAACATGGCTTTACCATATTACCAATAATTTTACCATTTTTTTAGGCAGTGCTTTAAAGTGTGATCGAATGCTTTGGTTAATGTCATTTCGTCGTCAAATGAAACATTGTATTAATAATGTTGGCGGACGTGACTCTTATAACTGTAGTGCAGAAAGTTACTCATATTTCTGTTTGTGAATACCCTTGTTCATGTCATATATTGTGGTCAGTATTCCCACATATGATAATGCTAAGTAACTAAATAATATTGTATGTTATGTTCTTATGTATTTAACGTCATATAAATTGATGTACCTAAATTACGGGCTCATCAAAACAATGCTTGAGAAAATGTTCTATATGTAAATAGGTAGAGATAATACAGGTACACCTCTATTTATCATACGTTTTTCTATATTATTTTCTATTCAGTACCGATTGGCGAGCTTTAGTGTTACCAAGAAAAAATGGTTACAGATTTTTCGTTATCCAACTACTATCGACATGTTCGGATTTTTTATTTGTAATTCCACAATTACTGATCTCTAATAAAATTAATGAATTATGGTTGAATTACTATCTATTTATAAGCGAATGAATATAACTTGAAGCATATAGTTTAAAATATAGAATGTGTCCATTGAGTTTAAAAAATTATGTTCTGTAATTGTGTCAGATTTAATTGCAGTATGTATTAAAATTTGACACAGTGCCTCGGTTTGATGTAAAAAGTTTGTATAGCTATATAGAGACAGCTATATATTTTATGGCTGATCTAGATGAATTGAATAATTTAAATTTAACTAATAATTAATTTACGACAAATTCTAATTAATGAGCACTTAATATGTTATCATTAATACAGGTTTAGAACTTCCTCAATCCCCATATACGTAATCAATGAAGACAATGGTCTCAATAAAAAAGTCATCCACCTTATTTAGCCGCGTAAAAACGAACGTGCGCCATAAAATATGACTCGACTAGAAGAAGCGTTTACGGCCGGAACTATTTCGAAATGAAACGCCGTTACTTTCCTATATTTATGGGACTGTTAGCGTTACTTTACGAGTTTACCATAACAGTGCCATGGTCGATTATTAACAAAGTGCTTACTCATCAGATATAGGCAGCCATATACAGGTTTATTATAGTTGGCTTAATTGAATTTTTATTTGATATTGTAGTTCAATTCGTTTTTTTATTGTGAATTTCGTAAAACTTATTCGGATTTGGAAAATACAGAGATTTTCGCCTATAATAGAACAAAGATTTTACTATACCAGAAGTGTTTGTTTTGGAGTGTCTTACAGTATTGCAGTCCGGTCTAAAGACCGAATCACTGAAATTGACATCAGTCTTTGGTAATTATCCGGGTGCAAAAAAAATACTTTACCTTAACATACATAAGGGAAATCGTATAATCGTCTCTGATGCTGGTTCTAAGTTACTTAATAGATTGTTTAATTTGAGTCCCTTTATGTCCTAACTCAATATCCACCAATACCCACCAGTAAGAACCACTGTCCTATTAACTAGTTCTCCTATTTCTAGAATATGTGAGATTTTTATAGCTGTACCTAAGTACTATGGTGCGATATTATTAATATGCATATCAATAATACAGGTCTATATTCTCGAGCAGTATACAAAATGTTAATGACTGCTACTTAAAAGTTTACCTGAATCATTGCTATCCTCTTTTATATTATTTGGTTGTTGACACTCAAACAATATGTTTTTGAAGAATTTTTGCATTTATTATAGTTAAAAAACGCATTAGTTTATTGTAGTTTTTCTGTAAATTCGTAAACCTTTGTAGATAAGTAAATAGAGATGCGTTGAAACGTGAAATCGCCTACGGTAAACTTTCTACTTTATGTGAAGAAACTATATTCTTGCATTTCTTATAGTGGTTTTTATAAACTACCGGAGGTTGGAAATCGCTCTTTGTTTCGCGTAGTCCGGTGAAGCTGTTAAGACCTTGCTAGGTCAATAGCGTAGTCAGTTCGAGAAAAAAAACGCTCGTTTGTTTCCTCTCTTGTTCTGAGTTTTAAACAGTTTTTCGTTTCCCTTCATATCTTGATGTTAAATAACTTAATTTAGCAACTTGGCATTTTTTTTAAAACCCAGATCTCTAAATGGCAGCTCATGTTTAGAGCATTGCTTACTTCTACTGACTGGAGGAAGGGGGCGGTCTGAAATTTACATAATATTTGAATGGCCCCTACGGAGAGTGACAAAGCGATCAGGATCGTTGTGTCTGCGTATAACTTCAGAGGCGGTGAGGCCGGAGGAGGAGAGGGATTGGGTTGTTCAACACCTACGTATAAATTTACCGGGGAGTGAGACGCCGGGGGAGGGGATTGGATTGTTCAACGCTCACGTATAAATTTCCAGGGAGCTGTGAGCCCGAGGGTGGAGATGGATTGGATCGTTCAACAACTACGTATAAATTTCCAGGGGGCGGTGAGGCTGGGGGAGGGGGTGGATCGGGTCGTTCGACACCGAGCACACCGTCGACTTTGTCACCAGGCGCCGCACTCTCACGGGCACAATCGTTGTCAAGTGAGACACCCTTGGCGCCTATGACGCCTCTCCTCTCCGGGTGAGTCTAGAAAAAAACTGTCATCGTAGAATACAATTATTGTCTATTATGGCTGAAAACGAGCATGTAATCTAACTTTAACAATAAGTCGTAACTCGAGTCTAGGTCAGGCTGGGCCTAAAACTAATTCCAATTATAGAGCAGCTATGCTAACTTTAGATTCTGTTTTTTTACGAATATGTAAATTATATGTAGGTTTATGAATTTTCTTTCGCCATACCAGAAAATAGATTATAGTTTTGGGGTAATCGGTTGTTTACGTAGATATATATTGGTTGTTGTTTATGCAAGGTCCTTGACTATATTCGCAACTTGCGTACAAATGTTGATATATCAAAAGAAATCCTGTAATTTTTTTACACATAAGGTAATTATTTTTTTAGTTTCATGTTCAGACTTTATTTCTCTAATCAATATTGTATTCGTGTAAAGAATAATTCTATATGTCAGAGGTATATACAGGCCTTCTTGGTCACTTCTTTTTTGGGGACTGATTAATTTTCGAAAGTTGTAAGTCTATATTTTTTCAGTTTTTATTGCATTTTTTGATGTTTTCGTAATTGCCTTTAAATATATATATATTTTAATATAATTTTTTTTTTAATATAAATATATATCGATATATGAACATTTTGACTACAGATATGGGTTATATTTTGCTTGTTAAGGCATGCTGTATAACATAAGTGCGTTTTATAATTTAAATACTCAAATGCAATATTTAGCGGTATTAAATAGTCTGACAAAAAGTATGATAGTTGAAACCGAACTAACAAATGTAATATGTATTTTTTCTCAATATTAATAGGTATATATTTTTTAGATGTGTATTAGTAAATTTTTTGGTAGCCGCTTATTTATTTAATTTTATTTTCTTTCCCATTGGCCGGTCCAGAGGTAAACATGATTTTTTATCCTGTTACGTCACTACTCACTACCATAAGCATCTAATTTCCTCTCTCTGTATCATTTATACTGTTTTTTTTTATTTTATTTCTAGTACTCTACCTCTTGTAGTATTAACCCCCCGGTGTTGTCCCTTTCAGCGTCCGTATATCACCCGAAGGGAACATATCTAATGGTGAAGATAAGAGTAAATTAGCCCATCAACAAACATACAGGTACATTGTCTTTCATCGCACGGGGTTCACTAACATTTTGCACTTTTATTGTATTCTAATATGTCAATATCGAAGCCATGTTACGCAGACGAAGTAGGTACAGTGCTTTAACACCCATTTCCCCTTGAGGGGTCCACCATCTTGACCCCTCAGGCCGCAGTTTGGGTCCCTTAGGAGGGGACAACACCTGTTGGAGGAGCAGATGTAGTGTCGATTAGACAGTCCCTGCTCCTCCGGCCAAAAGGTGTAAGAAGGTACCATGGGGTTTGGATTCCCCCATGGAGAAAAAAAAAGGTACAGTGCTTGCTGTTTTGTATCTCATTTAAGCATGTTCGTGGAGATACTAAAAAAGATAGATTTTATATCAATATTTTACTTATCAGTAAAGTTGATTTCTAATGAAATGAACTAACCCAATGAACATAAACTGAAAAATAAATAATATAATGTATATTATAATAATTCGGAACAATAAAAAAAAAAACACAAGATAAAAGTATCCTACTTCGACTACAAAACATGGCTAACGTATTTGCATTCAATACTAACGAGGTATGATAAATAACACACGCACTAATTAGAATTCAAGAATAGACGCAACAGAAGGATATCTATTTGCTTATGTATGGGAACGAACGCTAACTAGCTTGTAAGTTACTCCCCCTTCGCGATTGTATTTGTTCTGTACGTTACTGATAATGAAATAATCAGGATTTCGTTTTACTGAAAGTCTTAAAAGTATTTGACATTTCTTTACAATGTATAAAAGTCATTGAATGCCACGAAATTGATTATTGTTTGTACAGTAGCGAATAGAGAATTATCAATATGTTTTAAATTGTTACAACATAAAATACTTATAATAACATTCATTAAAGCAGTGATTTATTGTTCTACGTCCGACAAACGCTTTGTAATTACAGGAAAATGGACGTATCTTGTTATTAATATTGTTATTTAATTAACTAACAACTACTAAATATTCTATATTTTAAAGCTATTTTCTGTTATCATCAACTAACATATCCTGTTGTTATTATTATACCTCGTTAAAAGCACTTATCTTTTTATAATAATTCTGATGAATAATCATAATATTTCAGACAATACAAAGAAGCCCTAAGACAGCAACGCCAACAAGACATATACCGACCCCGTACAGATCAACCCTCCCCTCCGGACCTCGATTCCTCTCCACAGAACCAGAGTCCCGTCCACCAGAGATCGAATCCCCACTCGCCCATCAACGGCTACAGTAACGTATCATCGTCCAGTCTTTATAAATCCGTATCTTCTAACTCGAGCGTTTCCTCTACGTCCCCCAACGCGTCCCAAGTGCCAAATTCCCCCCTCCTCCACTCGACGCCTAGAAAGTTCCAGAATCAGAACGGTAACACGGAAAAACAGGAGGAGAACAAACGGCCCGTACAGAAAGTCGTACCGTCCAGGAACGTGAATAAGATCTATTCGGCGACTACTAACGGTAATATCGAGTACAACCGCGTCAACGGACAGACCGACACGTATATAAAACCGACGTCACCGTCGAAATCGCCGACTAGCGCTCTCGGGTACAATAGCCTAGGCAAGTCTAGTATACCTAGGCAGGTGAACGGGGATGCGAGGTTACTGACAACGACGGTTTCCTATCTGAAAGGTGCCGGTTCGAAGCCGAGCGGGAAGATGGCCTGGAACAAGGACACGGCCCCGGAAAAGCTAAGCTTCACAATGAAGAGGGAGTTCGATAAGCAGAAGGAGGAGTCGGATCTATTGCAGCAATTAAGAACGGTAATTTTTGTTTTAAAGCTTTCGCCCGATACTAGTTTCCGTTTGAAGTTTTACTCGAGTTAATGTAGATTTGATCTATTCCTCGGGATCAGTAAATTTGTTCTAGATGTTTCTATACCACAGATGACATGTATCCAGATTTTATGTTAATTGGTTGGGTATGCACTATCGTATTAATAATATGCATTGATTAGTAAGGTACACATGATAAATCGACTCATAATATGGATATTTTTAAACACGCCTAAATCAGAAACGTGTAATTATGTTTGAATCTTCCAGTCCAAATACCTACCTACCTAGGCAGTGCCTAGCTACTATGACTATATAACTAACATGATTAAAAATAAATCGATATCTTGAGTATTTAATTATATAACCTAACCTAACATTATTACTTAAAAAAAATTGTTACTGGTTTTAGTCTGAAACACGGGATGTCCAGTCTGTCCGTTTTTAATATTGGCATCATGCCGGTTTTTTACAAAATCCAATTTTTCAAACTTTTTGCGGATATACATCAATTATCAAGACTATAGGAAGGGCAGAGTTATCGAATTCTTGAAACGTAGTCTTTAACGATTCGCGAGGCCCCATACTATGAATTGCTTTAAGTACTACTGGGACTCATAACAAAATACCATAAGACATTAACCTATGGAAGTAAGCGAAATAAACGAACTTAACAGTGACAATATATTTTATCTGGTTTATCTTGCGTATTGCGAACTGCTGTAGTTCGCATTCCCAAAATATGTTATTAGTAAATATATTTGAAAACACGAATCGGGAAACGAAGTAACATTGTGAATAAAACAAGACTTTTACAGTGACTTGCATCTAGGTTTCACCTTTCCGGGTTACTCTGTCCATACTGTTGACCATATGGTCGTCTGCTCGTAATCATTAGCCTGTTGCTGCACAGTACTTATTCAGACAATACAGTATTTAAATATATAATTTTATCGCTCAATCAGTATCTTCTAAGGAACATTTGTTCTACCATCATCACATCCTCGTATAAGAGACCCACTGTAGGCCCTTTCACGAAGGAAAGTATAGGCATAACCAGACACGATGTATTGGCGATTTCTGACTCCTAGAAATCCAGAGATATATATTTTTCCACATATTACAAGAAACTTTCTTGGGTTCAGATTTCCTCGCAATGTTTTCCTTCACTAGCCGGTATTGTTTCTAATTGGTTTAGAAGAATTAGTAAAATTACGCGAATACATGCCGCCCTTCGACCAGCTCGACTTTGTATCACTACATATTATAAAGTCCTCTGCCACGTCTGTTAATCTGTCTATTCGCGATAAATTCATAACTAACTAAACGGATTTTCATGCGGTTTTCACCAGTAGTTAAATTCATAAGAAGAACCTTTAGGTACACAGTTTGTCAAGGGTTATTTTAATTATCAGGGCGGGACATTGTCCGCCGGGTCCGCTGGTTTATAAACTATTAGAATAATAAGTTGTAAGTAAATATTCTCGTGTCAGATAATAGAGGGTCGGCTGAAGATGTCGCTACCGGAGCAGCTGGCGCCGGTGCTGTGCGACGGCGTGGTGCTCTGCCACCTCGCGAACCACCTTCGGCCGAGGTCTGTCGCCTCCGTGCACGTACCCTCACCCGCACAGGTAACACAGGGTGCTATAAATAACACCATTTCCCTTATACAGCATGACTGGTTAAAGAAATGCAATATTCTCACAGATTACTCATTACTTGTTTCCCGTTCTAAATCAATAAAAAAATTGGTACTTAATATTTACCTTAATTATCTCGAAAAACGCAAAACTGATATACACTCAACATCAAGTGATTTACGCAGTCCGGCCCGCGTCCCGCACCCCGGCCCGCGCCCCGCTTCCCTTTGTTCGACCGTGCGTTATTCCGACAATAAGTTACGTAATGATTAACCTTGAAAAGCGTCCCTTCAAATTTGTTCATTGAACCTAGGTGTGACTTTTTTACGCTTAAAAGTATCGTTCGCATGTTTTAAAAGATTGAGAACAAACTTTACCTAAAGTTCTCTTTGTTGTTTATTAGGATTTGTTTTTATATTATTATTTCATATGTTAAATGTGACCATGAACTACCACACGATTGAATGGTGTCACCTTTTAAACATTGACCTGGTATAACTATATAAATACATTTATAGGGGTCGCAATTTGTGCGCAGATCACGCGAAAGCTACTGGATAGATTTTAGATAATTTTTTTCTAGTCTTACCTAGACACTTATTATCATTTCAACCTGTAGACGTCCACTGTTAGACATAGGCTTCACCAAACGTTCTCCACTGTGTGCGGCTCTCTGCTGCGTATAACCGACGACTCCCTGCAACCTTAATAATGGCATGGCAATAGGGGGCCCTCCAAAGCAGTGCTTTGGGACGTTGTAACCACTCGATTTTTTTTTGCCCAATAGGTATATTTGTCCAATGATTTTGCCCATGTCTTTCTTACCTTGCCGATCGCCACTTTCTAATGTAATATTCGGTAAACTTTGTCGGTCACTTTCATAAATATTGTGTATTTATGTAGATATGAATATATGGTATATGGCAGTCGTTAGTTTTATCGAGATGACGTGCCATAGTTACGATCCGATAGATGGCTCTGTAGCCGTTATTAACAAACAACATATTTTAACTAAATAACTGATATTGTAATATCTATTGAAAGAATAGTATAAAATCTGATTCCGATTGGTGGTACTGTGGTGATATTACTATACTTACTATATTAGTATGCTAATTATAACATTTAATATGATACGAACTAGATGGATGAATGACAGTGTTATAATGTACATATTTTTTTATTTATATTTTAGCCGAAGCTGACTATGGCTCGGTGCAGGAGGAACGTCGACAATTTCTTAGAGGCGTGTCGGAAAATCGGAGTCGAAGAGGTATGTATTTACATCTAATGCCCATTTCATTTTGTTTTATCGGGACTATAGTAACAATTATCAAGTGTTTTTCTTTATTGTTGTGTTACTTTGAATGGATCATGTTATTGCGTCGAAATAATGTTGCAGGGGTCTCGTTTGATATATCATTTAGCGAGCACTGTGCGACGTATAGACATTGTGAAATGAGAACTTAAGAGACGGGTGGCGTGTGTTGCAGGAGGTCATCTGCTCGCCCGACGACGTACTGGAAACCGAACCGGAGCGAGACCGAGACCGAGACGCAGGTCTCGTGCGTCTCGCTCGCACGGTCTCCGCACTGACGTCACACGCCCCGGCCTCGGCACAGTGCTCGCCAAACGATATACAAACAGACCCCACATTTATCGACAACAACGTATCGACAATGGAACAACTCACAGTCGATATCGACAACGAAATCGAACTCGACTATCGAACCCAATTGAGGCGATACTCCGACGAACGGCTCGTGAGACATTTCAACAGTTTTATCGACAACACTATCGACGAGTCCGAAGAATATCAAACGAATCATATCGACGAACAAGAGTTACAACACTACGCCCCCGTATACGAGTTAAGGAATCGTGGAACGTATCCCTATAATAATAGAGTTCAATATGTCGCTCCGTTTTACAACAAACACGGGGTACTCGAAAGCGATAATATCGAAATACACGACACTGACGAAATCGATTATCCCGTGATCGAGACACGAGATATCGATAGATACGATAGGGGTAAAATGAATCTCGATATACGGAATAATCTTAACGCCGGTTTACGCGATAAAATTGAAGTCACGCAAGAAGATAAAGATCGATTTTTTTATACCTGCCTATGTCTCGGCACGTTCTTTTTCTCCGCATTTGTTTTGATTTTATATCCCCTGTAAACGAAATGGTTTTGAATCGTTTATGAGTAACATCACAATAAAAAAAAATTGCGTGTAACAAATCGATTCGAATATCGATATTTTGAATTATGCAATCGATTTAAATAGTCTGTGTGTTCGATCTTTTTTTTTTAAATAAGTAATTATTAAATTCATATTTATCGATAAACAGTTCAAACTATTCGAATTGGTTGATTAATTCGAACGTTCTATTCGAAATTTAAATCGAAACACCATTCATTTCGATTCGAATGCGCCAACAACCTTAACTAATATTTATTAATTCCGATAATCCTGAAAATCAATTATATTATAACTAATAAGCTGTAGATACCGTTACCTGCATGATATTTAGACAAAAAAAATGGCAGGATAACGCA
Organism: Antheraea pernyi; assembly: GCA_015888305.1. Classification (NCBI taxonomy): domain Eukaryota; kingdom Metazoa; phylum Arthropoda; class Insecta; order Lepidoptera; family Saturniidae; genus Antheraea; species Antheraea pernyi. Next base: position 948,266 of record MU158827.1, on the reverse strand, counting down.
CACATACTTAAAGTAATATTGTAACGCCACACTGTCTTAGATGTGGAAGTGAGATGGCATATTCTCGATATCGGTGGTGTAAAAGAAATAGTTATATGTTGCATAGAAACGATTGGATTTAAGGGGCAGCTGTCAAAAATAAGCTAGTTAGCCGTTTTAACAAGGCGCTGTCGAAGCTCTTATGATGTTCTACAGCTATTTTAGCTACAATATTATTGAGTAAAAGCTATTATATATTTATTTCATCAGAATACTCTCTGAAAAGGTTTAAAATCCGTCTACCTCGGTTCGAACTTCTTGCCGCGTTATATAATCTGTGCGTAATTCTATAGCATAAAGATAAGTAAGTAAACACTTTATCGTATTATTCTCTGGTAGTAGTAATATTTATAGACTTTATGGCGTTCGCCTTTCTTCACAGTATAACTGTGTCACATTCGAGGTCTGAAATCAAATTTTGAGACCACATACACTTGGTTTTAAATCGTATATCGTTGTAAGGACTGAACAGGATTTGACTGTAGCTATGAGAAATCTCAAGCTCGCTTTATTATGGATTTGAAGTTTCCCGCGAAAATATCGAATATTGGTATAAAAACTGTTCTTATTAATTATAATACTAAACCCTTAACAAATACATTATACTTAATTACATGTCTCTTAGAGCATAGAATTAAATGTTTGCCTTTTTTTTATGTCATAACTGACAAACGAACTTGTGGATCACCTGATCTTAAGTGATCACCACAGTCCATAGACACTCAGAACACCCGGGGCTTGTCGATAGTGCGTTGCCAGTCTGTGTTTGGGAGAAAAGGAGTGAGGGGGAGAGGAGAGGGGAAGGGAGGTGGGCCTCTGCCGCTCTCACTGACCGAACGAAACGCAACAATGCAAGCACTGTTACTTCACGTCGGTTTTCTATGAGAGGGTGGTCCTTCCCCGGCCGAGCCGACCCATTCATGCTGAAACCAATAATAGCTTCAGTGTGGCTCTACCACTCTTAAAATATTACAGGTATTCATAACAAGATCTAAGCATAGATTAAGGGTTTAATAGAAACTGGTCTTAGGAGTAAACGAGACAATGTCCAGTTTCAAAACAATTCGTTTTTTTTTTTTCATCGATACTATGTTTGCTATTATATGATAGCTTTTATATTGATATACAATAAATCAATGGTGATCACTAAGCACAGGTGATACGGGGATTACCCGTTCTGGGCGCCATTTTGGGAGAAGAGGGGAAAAAATCACAGTATATAAAAGTATCTTGTATTTTAAATTGTATTTTTTTTACTATTACATACAGTCGACATGCCCAGAATTAGGATTAATTGAAATGATTAACAATTTTTTTTATGGGTTCATTGAAGAAACTGGGGTAATCCCCGTTCTTATATCTACTTATTTCGCTCTCTTTATCGATCTATCTACTAAACAGTTGCCTTGCGGTAATTCCCCGTGTTTTATCATATGTTGGAATTATTTACGTGGAGTATATAACGAGACGTTCTTTTTTTATTTAAAGATTAAGTTTGAATTATGTGTATATAATTAATTATAAATACACATATATAAATCTGGGAACATTAATTCACCGTAATTTTTTTTAGAATATCTGTAAATTTTGGAGCTTTAAACCTACGCTATACCACTCCCAATAATCATTATCTTCTAATTTCAATAATTGATTCGGTCTCCCCTCTCCCCACCGTTTAATAGTTAATTAAAATAATTCTTTATTTTTAAATAACCATTGATATGAATTTGATTCCAGTGTTATTCGTTCATTCCTATACGATGCATTTAAAATTTATTATTATTATTATTAGCGACTAGTAGTTGTGTGTATTTGTGTATATTTAAAAAAAAATCTAATCTGTCGGTTTGTTAAACTGTGTTCTGTTCATTACTTTTGATTCTTTTTGTTTTTGATTTTTTTTTTGCTTTTCGGATTGAAAAATATTGACGGCTGAGTGAAAAAGGGACTGTGTGAAAAAAACTTTTTCGTTCGGTTGTGATTTTTTTTCAGTCGCATAACAGAGATCTCAGTGTTTTGTTGTGTTGCTGATTAATTTAGAATAAGGTTTTTTTTTTAATATAATGATTTATTTACTTAATTTTTGTAACGATTATAATATATAATATAGAACTAACCATCTGGTAGCCTTTTGCACCAATATTAAAGAATCTTCACTCAGAAATAGATAGAAAATGTAGTAATTTATAGTCGAGAGATTTTTTGATAGTTGCACATATTCCAAAACTATTATAATTAATGAAATAGGTGTATTAATTAATAAGTATTTTAAATTGAAGTCAATCGTTTTTCTTTTCTATAAATATTAAAGTAATTTTTAAACAAGAATGCAATTGAATTGAAACACGATAACTCTTAAAGATACAGCACGAGGTATGTATGAAATGCTTATTTGCAGTAATGGTGAAATGGTAGCGTATTTAGGTATTGCATAGACCGAAGTAGGCTCGACTTTTATAAGAAACTGAATTTGCGGGGAAGGGTGATTCATATGAAAGCCTTACATCATGGTGGTCTGGCATTTTTTCAATCCCATTTGGTTACCTACGACCCTCGAGTTGATAATATGTGGTCAAGTGTCTATATTTGTATTCCAGCAGCTGTACTTAAAAAATAATACCTGTAGCGTATAAATATAATTGGTAGCATCATTACTTCTGGCAAAAATATAATAAAACATTAAAACCTATAAAGAATAAAGAAAAACTTAAAAGCTATGTCCTAAACAAAACAATCATAAACATTATCTACTATTATATATATATATAAGTTTCCTCGAGTGAACCGTACCATAGCGTTTTATATACTAAATCATAGATTACACCCAGTAAAGAAATGCCTTGGATATCGGTTGTATAATTAGCAAAAAAACTATACACAAACGTACTAGAGAAGTTTCCCTTTTAAGGACTTGCACACAAGGGAATTCCTTTTTTTTAAGTGGGTAATGCTCTAAGAAATGTTTTCCCACTTGCTTAACTCCCAACCCGTGAAATACGAGTTAGACATTAATAGTGTGTACAGGTCGTATAGTTAGTGATAAACTAACCCATAAACAAATTTTCTAGATAAATTTCCCTTTTAGGGCCTTACCCGAGTAGGAGGGACTTCCCCTTTTTTGAAGTGGATTAAAATCACAAAAAATACTTTGAAAAATGTTTTCCACTTCTGAACGCCCTTAGTAGTTCTTATTTTTATATATTAACCAGCTGTTAACTAACTTCGGCCGGGTTTAATAGTTACTTTGTCCTAAAGCTAACACGCAGCGAAAGTTCTCAAAATGAAAAATAATAATATTTTGAAACATTCTTCATTGTTGCTCCGCTCCTATTGGTCTTTGCGTAATGATACTGCCTCTTAGCCTCGATAACTGAGCTATCTAACATTGAAAGATTTTTTCTAATCGGACCAGTAGTTCCTGAGAATAGCGCGTTCAACCAAACAAACAAACCCTCCAACTTTATAATATTAGTATATCAATACGCTTTTGGGTAAATATCTATTGTCTCTTTACGAGTTACCGTGTTATATGTTTAACTGAGTTTTGTTTAACGACGACAGTACAATTGAAATAAACTTGTGAAAATGTTGGTGCATAAACTTCTATGAGCAAATTAATAGAGGAATAGAACTGTGGTTAAAGACTAAGACGTACTAAAGGTAGCTTAGATGAGTTAATAATATTTTCTTATAAAATAAGAATTGTATGCCTTAATCGAAACGTCATATCGTTATTGTATTTATAATGCAAGAAACCTTATGTTAATAATGATATATAGCGATTTTAAAAGTGGCACAGTGGGGGTTTTTTTTTATTAGATAAATTATTCGTTTTAATATACTTCGTTTATATAAATAAATAGAACCAATAAGAAACGGGAATTATGAAAAACGTATGTATACGAAATTGTAGAATCTAAGTAAATACAGGTTAATTTGGTTATCCAGCTCTCATTATGGTGTTCATTCGTCATAATATTGTTAAGAAACGCTTCGTTTTGAAAATGGATTAAGTAAGAAATATAATTTAAAAACCCATCTTAACGAAAATAAAGGTATCGACGTATAAAATATAGTCTACTTGGAATTATATTGGACTGCAAATTTATTATTAGTTTTTTGAAAGACTATTACTTCCTAATTTTTTTATATCTGTTGTATAATCTACTGGTTTTCGTTGATTTCTATTGAAGCTAGTATTTTTTCCGCGTCTTAGGCGCATTGTAGAAAAAAATGATAATAGCTCATAGATATCAAGATGCAATATAGCGCTATACCCTTTTCCAGGTCCTCTGTTAACTTTATGTTACATTGCATTGTGATCTGTCCAAAGGTCGCTAATGTGTAACAAACAGAGTTACTTTCATTTTTATAATATCATTTTTTTTACTTTCTTCGTTTCAATAACATGGTGTATATATTTGCTTAGTTTTATTGGATAATCATTTTAAGCTTTTCCTTATCATGACTGTCAATTTTGTTAAATCATTTTATAGATCTGGCTAAATATTTACCGAACAAACAGACAGACAAAATGAGATAATGTACCTGTGTTTTTCATATACAATAAACGATTAATCCCCACTGTGCCTCTTTAAAAATAATTCTAACAGTAGCGTGTAGTGATTGATATTTAGACTGTATTTCGAGGCTTTTTCGACATAATCGGATAAAAGATGTATTAAAAGACACAAATTTAGTAATAAACTTTTCGAATTTTATATATGTAACGAGTATTCCTAGGTGTTTAAACAAATTTATGCAGACCCGGTAAACGCATGATCTTAAATTAACATTAACACACAGATCACATGTATCACAGTTATATAAATACTTGCAACCAGACCCGGTTTCGCATTAGTACAATGTACTATTGATAATATTGAAAACCGTATCAAAATCCTTTGCATAGCTTATAAGAACTAAGTGAACACACACACGATAAGCGACTTTGTCACAACAAACAATGCCAGTTTTATTACAAAAAAGTTAAATGCGTATTGAATACTTGCTTTAAAAAGGTTTCGAATTAAATGCGCCGCGCTCGCCCGAGGCAAGTTTGCGTTATCCTTTTTTGCAAGTCTAACCTAACGTAACCAAAGCGAGACAAAAGAACAAGATGGCGAACATTCAGCGACCGCGTTGCATTTAATTCGAAACCTTTTTAAAGCAACTATTTAATACGCTTTTAACTTTTTTGTAATAACACCGAGTTAGTTTAAGGTCAAGTGTTTTATTAGGGGTTTATTGGAAGACACTAGATTCAATAAAACTAATTATTGCATTAAGAGTTTTTACAACATTAATATAAGTAATATTTGGCATTAAGTTTAAAATGTGTATTTGTCACACTTGACATTGGCGAAATTGTCAATATACGCAGAGGCCGTACCGAAAAAAAAAGAAAAAATATGGAAATGTCTCCACAGAAAGATCACTGAGTTTTTGGCGGGATTTTAGTCTGTCATGTAGTGTATTTTATATTTTATTCATAATCTTGTGTTATTTGACCCTATATTTTGTAAAATTGATGTATTACGTAAACGTAATGCAGTTCGTTTTTTGTGCGTAAGTGAATTGTATGGAAAATAATACCACGGACCATGAATTCTGAGATGCCACAAAAACTCCCTGGAAAGTTCTAACAAGAGAGCCACCATCTTGTTGGAACATAGAAATTATTCACACGACACTTATTGTGTAAAATATGTTGTAAACTCTATTGAAATAAAACATTGACACTGGCAAGTGCTTCTGCGGAGCCAAAACAAGAAAAAGGAGAAAGAGAAAGATGATTTTTTATTGAAAGATCGTCCAATGTGCACTTTGTAAAATCATTCCAAAGATGTTCTTTATTAAAAAAAAAAAATGTATATTATTAATACGTTGGTTTATCTTGAGTATTTATTTTTAGTTTTGGTATAGTTTTCTTTTAAATTTCTATAGAAGTAACTACGGTCGGGTGTACTAATGAAGAAAATGAGATCAAGTATATTTCCTTTACAATACGATCTTGATAATGGAATAAAATATCTGTCAATATTTTTCAAGATTTCATTTCTATGTTCTGTACTACTCACTTTTCTATACGGAGCATTTTTAATCCAAATTATGCACTTTTCCGTACCGGTTTTTTTAAACCTGTCTCTTTCAAACCTAATCGGACTATAATTTCAATTATAATAAAGTATTCGGTAGCTGTTCTTAAGTAAGGCGCTACATACATTCGGCGAATTGTTTTACTCTTCTTCATATAGATTGGCAGCTTTTTTAAATGAAACATACACGAGTATACTTATTGCTGCTTTATATATTACGAGATCTTACTTTTGTTTATTAGTATAGTTCACTATGTTATTTAAATATAAATGATTATTCTCTCTCCATACGTCCTCGATATAATTTATTGTCTTTCTTAAGTTTGTGTTATTTCTTTATTTAGCTGTAACGTTATTTTTTTGAGCTTTAAAGTCGCGTATAGATACAACGTTATTTCTATGATAGAATTAAATATGATTAATGTATTTATTTGAAATGCTTACGGCGTGTATTTATTGGCTTTAGGTGTTTGGGTACTTACTTATGTGTACGTAGTTAGCGACTGGTTTGAATTATTTACTCATTAAATAATTATTTAAAAAATATGGCTGGTATTTTTTTTGTTTAAAGTCATCTTCAAACTCTTCTTGCCGTTAGAACAATTTAATGAGAAATGTTAAAATCAGTCTAAAATATATATTTGTCTTGTATTATTTAAGGTCAATATAAAACGTTAGTCGATATGATTTCGAAATTTTGGACTTTTCAACGATATAACCACAAGTTATGATGCACTATTAATGTTTTTTTTTTTAAACTAAAAATTGTATTCTTAAGTAGGTTTTTATATCGTTTTGGCTATTATAGTAATTAATTTATGATATTGTCTTAAAATTGTTTACCAACATGTACTTTTTGTATGTACAATGTACTTACTTATGTTTACTCGATTTAATACATTTTTTCTCATTGCCTCATTGTACTTTTATTTCTTACATATGTTATTATGCCACGGATTTTTTTTTGCGTATTACTTCAGTGCTTCTCGTTAACTGTATCTTGAGTGCGAAACTTATTCCAATTCTGAATAAAATATGTCTCACGGTCTTCTTAATTATCCCACTTCCGATAGTGGACTGCTATGCAGATTTATTTAAAAGAGAAGCAACGGTTTGCTTTAAATTTCTTGGACCTTATATTTATTTACGTTGTAATATGATTGAAAATAAACTATCTAAACTATATACACACAGAAGAACTATTGAACTTATCAATATATGTATATATATATGTGTGTGTATATATAGATGTGTGGGTGTATATATATGTGTGTGTATGTGTGTGTGTGTATATATATTATATCAAAGGAGGCAAACGAACAGGTGGGTCACCTGATGTTAAGACATCACCTCCGTCCATAGATACTTGCAACATCAGGCGTGTCGCAAAAGCGTTGCCAGCCTGTATTAGGGGGACGGGAGGAGAAGGGGAAGGAAGGTGGTCTTCCGGTGCTCTCACTGACCGAACGGAACGCAACAATGCAAGCACTATTACTTCACGTCGGTGTTTCTGTGGGTCGGATGGTAGAACCCCGGGCGAGCCGACCCATTCATGCTGAAACCAGTAATAGCTTCAGCGTGGCTCTACCATCTACATAATAAAAAATTATACGCTTTTTTTAAGAAGCTCAACGACTAACTTTTATATATCTGGAGTATTCGGTAAACTTTTTTACCATTGGCTTTTTTAATATTTAATACATTTTAGTATTATTTTGATGTACAAACTTATATGCGCAATCGTTGTTTATATTGTTGATCACTAATTAAGTAAAGTTTCTCTAAAGTCTGTTTTGTTTTTATTTTACTGTATTCATATAATGTTTTATAGATTACTATTTTGTTCTGAACTAACCAACTGCCCAGATTGAACTCACTTTATGTCTGAGAATACAATGATCGGAGAGGAATAAACATAAGTTTTTATTTAGTAATTTGAGAACAGAAAATCATTGGCGACAAAAGAAATACTATTAGATGCATCCTCTTTTTGGTCGATTCTTAAAATTCAATGTTACTAGAAATGCAATAGCAGATACGCGTCACTCTTTGTACAATTGGTTTTTTCTTAATTGTTATGGTATTTTACGAAGCAAATGCGATAAAATGTTTGTTTTATAGTACCATCATGTAATGGAATAAAGTGACAACTGAAAGTCAGTCAGTCAAAACTGTCAGTGTTTTTGATTATTGTCCTATTTATCTTTTGTTTCACCGACTCATTGACTTTTTTACGATTATGATGAGATTTTTTAACCCACATTTTTCACTTTTCCATACGATTTATCAAACATTTTTTACCGACAAGGTTTGTCCTGATACACAAAAAAAAGCAATTAACCTAGTAGGTGCAACTGTTCTGATGTGATGTGCTTCGATATATTCAACAATTGATTTTTATTTGTACAAATAGAGTTTGTGCTGGTTTATTTTTGGTAATGTTATCATGTTTCTGTTTTTATAGAAACTCATGTGCTGCGCTGCTGACGTATTGGAAGGTAAGGGTACAGTTCAAGTGGCGATAACAGTGACCGAGCTGATGAGGAGGCAGTCGACGACGCGTTCCTCTCCGCACGCCACCTAGCGCCAGAAACTGGCACTCGCGCCGGACTCTGCGCTCGCTCTCTAGACATTCTAGACTGTTCTACAGCAATAAAAAAAATAAGTGATCTGATCTACGCTCAGATTATTGCGAATCGGTATTTCAGTAGTGGTAAAATGGTTACCTCGAGTTTTCGTTATGTTCGTACAAATATTTCTTTGTAGCTCGCAATAAGTACTATTAATTAAAAATTTATTTAATTCAACATGCAATGGCGGACCTAAGTTGTCGGAATTGGCGGTTTGGCGGAATTGGAATATTTTGTCGTACAGTGGAAAACCGTAAATAATACGCGGACGATGGTTTTTTTTTTAGGAAAAGTTGTTTTATATTTTGTGTTTGTATAAGGTCTTAAAAGGTATACTGTATCTTATTCACTGAATATATTTTCTATTATTTCTACTTTGGAATTTAACTAAAGTTCGTCTTCCCCTAGAGGTCTAATTTTTGAGATGTCCATCCTCCTAAGTCTGCCACTGCCAAAATTTCCAAATTCATGTCTATGATTTATGATGATCGGCTTTATTCCACTTGAAATAAATGGAATTGATGTAACTCTCTATATTATGTCACAGTGACTAAGTAATGTTTAATGATTAACAAAAATTGAAATGAGATAATTTACGGTGATATTAATTTACATTGGAAATTGTAAGACTGCTTTGCACAAATTATATCAAAGCATCGGTCCCGTGACCGTTTCCAAAAGAGTGGTGATTTTTTAAATCGTTATTTTCCTTGCCACACTGAAATACTTCAAAACGTTTATTATGATAAATATAATTTAGTAAAAATCCCCCTTCGTTTTCTACATCATTTCGATAAGGGGGAATAAATTTACGAGATTACCCCCATTACAACCCCGTAAGCTCTGGGGGATATTTCGTTCATTTCCAGTATATCGAAATCGAATGAACGGATAATCCAATGAGACTATTTAATTATTTAATAAAAATAATAAAAACACAGTGTGCTTTAATCTCGCACAAATCACGAATTTATTAGTGAATTTTCTGATACATTTACACGTGTTAAATAAACCATTAGCTAATCATAATGGCGTCTCATTGTGAATTGCCTCTCATGTTAAATTACACATTAAATAGCTTAAATACACATTATAGGAATAAATTACAGTGTTGTATTTAGAAATTTTCCTCATAAAATTATTAGTTAATTAATTACGTATAGACAATAGCGGCCTTTACACGACACCCTCTTTCCCGCGTGAAAACGCTATCGCGCGGGAAAGATTACGCGTAAAAGATACAATGATAATCACTTGTGAATTCGCGTACACGCTTTCTCGTGTTCAATACTGCACACTCCAATCGCGCGTGAAAGTGCGTGTCGTTTAAGGAGAGCTAATGGGAAGGCTAATTGACTAGCGACAAGCTACGAGTAATCCAGACAAACCTAGTATCCCTTACAAGTGAAATCCGAAATCCCTAATCATTTGCAAATATAAAAATTGTGACCACTTTCTGTTTTCGCAGCTGATCATTTCATTATTCGTGTATCTTTAATTACTATGTGTCAAAAGAATTTGCATAATTAGTAATGTTAAAACTGCTTCAAAATAGTTATAAGTTTATCGTGTTTTTTTTTTTCTTTCGGTATGGTCTCTGCCTATGTAGGCAATTTCGCCAGTGTCTTTATCGTGTTTATGCCTAATTTTCATGGACAAAAGCGCCGCCTCATCACTTCCTAGTTACAAAGGAGCCGCGTATCGACTTTTATATAAACCGCGATGGTTCAGACTTGTATAAAAATATATATAATTAATTATGTCGCATCGGAATTTCATCGATTAGAATCAGTCCAATTCAACGAGTGATTTGCTCAAGTTAAGGCATAGATATTATCATAACACTACCTTTATTATTAATGCGATGAAAAGTGTATTATATCTGTCGGAATTTTGAGTTTTTTTAAGTTAGTCAATTAGCCTTTCCCACATCGATAGATTGTAAAAATTTGCTTATTACATATAATATATATGTATTAAATAATTAATTAAATTGTTCTTTTATATTTATATATGAATTAGCATCTTATAATTCAACTTTTAGATATCTAAGTATAAATGGGTAAATCTAGCGGAATGAAAAAAACAACGGCGTAGTTTAAATTATAATTATCATAGAAGAATACAGTTTATTGTATAGTTAATTCTTACAGGAACAAAAGAGCTATACATTTTTGTTTGGATTAAATTATTGTATTTAAAAAAAACACTCACACGGCTAATTTTATCATATTAAACGTTTGTTTATGAACCACGTCAAATATGCTTAAATTGGTTGAATTTTGTTTAAGAATCGTTCAAGTGTTACGTAAGCATCAAATGATGGGTTTTGTTTATTTTTGATGGCACGGGGGTCGAAAGCAAAAGGGGGGCGACGGTTTAAGTTTTGCTTATTTTTGATGACATGGGGATCGAAAGTCGGTTTTCGAATGGCGATTACATCAACAATGTACATTGTTTTTCACTGACGCTTGCGGGATATTGTGTAGAATTCATGACAGTACTTAAATAACCATAGGAAGGAGGGTGACATGGGCGAGAGGGGGGTCTGAATAGCGATGACGTCATCAATGTATTGATTGTACGTTCTTTTTAAGGACTGTTAAAGAAACTTGCAAGAAGTTGTGTAAGATTTATGCCAATAATTACATAAGCATGGGAAAGAGGGTAAGAATTTTGCTGACATAGGGGAAAGAGGGATTCGAACGGCGATGACGTCATCAATGTTTATTAAACGTTTTTAATCAAGGATGTAAAGATACTAGCCAGAGATTTGTGCAAATTATAGCAACATTGCTGACCTGGGGGGATAAGAGAGTTTGCTTATTTTTGCTGAGACAAGGGGAGGCGCGGAATAAAATGTAGCTTACGTAATACTTGACCAGCTCCTTCAACTCAAATACATTATTCTTAGCAATATATTTTTCTGTTTTTAGCGTTGTAATTTTTTTTAATACGTTCCTTAGGTTGGTAGCATCGTAATAGAATCGAAAAAAAGCTCAGAAATACTTTCAAAATATAATATCAAAGAATTGTTGTTTGAATTTCACTTGTATAATACTATATACATATAAGTAATAGAATGTTTTAAAAAAATGGCTACAGATTTAAATGTTAAGCTCTTCTCAAATTAAACAAGTGAATTGATATGTTTTGTGAACATATGCATTATGGAAATACATAGTAGGTAATGTATTTTTTTATATATTTCTTACAATACATATGACATGACATGAGCTACATATAACAAATATTCGCAAATAAGCTTTAGTGTAGGTGTATTAAATTATATAAAACTATGATCTATCTGTACTTGAGGAACCAATAGTAATGGAATGTGATTATATTACCATATGTATGGGCTGTGCGTCGCGTTAGGAAATTTTTACAGTGATTCATAGTGTGTATGTAATGTTTGCATAGAGTTAAGTATGTATTAGATTTGGCCGTGAGGTACTTAAAATTAATAACACAAAATAACATGTAATTCTCGGCGGTACAAATTTCTTACCGTTTGGTAAATCATATTTTTCTAATGGATCCTATAAATTTGTGTGATTTTAGTGTTTACATCTTATTAATTATATAATTAGTATCATTAGGTAATGATCGATTTCATTATTTCCTTTATGTAGTTTAATTATATGTAACTAGATCGAGGAGCGACACCTAATTTGTAATTTATCTTAATACAAAGAGATCGTGCCATCTATAATTACGTAAAATTATTTAGGAATAAAGTGTTTTCAGTTCTAACTCTTTATAACTCTATCAACAGGATTTTTAATTAATTCAGTCATAATTATGACATAAGAACATCAAGTATTTAATTGAATACAGAGACGTCATTTTTTCTGATCAAAAATGGTCGCTTTAATGGAATTGTCGTTATTTATATAGATTATTCCGGGGATTTCAAAAGCATCTTTAATATAAAAAATAATCCCTATCCCAGTAAACACATGATCTTAATTTGGCATAACAAGAGACATATAAATTATAACTATCTTAATTATTGTTATGTAATTATTATTTTTGTCACTGTTACTTTTAACGGTGATAAATTAAAATATACTGTATTTAAGAAAAAATAATTAAGCAATGTACCCGAACGAAATTTAGTTCATATTTAGCTCCATATGTAACGCTTAGTATATGAAAAATAGCAGAGGTATAAAATGCTATTAACAAACACATGATCTTAATTTGATATAGCAATGAAATTATTATTTTTATCACTGTTATTTTTACAGTGATAAATGAAAATGTTTTATATATAAAGGGAATGGAATTGCGCAAAGAACTCAATCGAAATTCACTTTAAATTTAATTCCTCACAATACTATAATTATAACATTTAATATATGAAAAATAGCAGTAATACAATAATTCACAGTTATCAAGTAGCAACTTATTTTTAATTCCATGTGAAAAATAGCAATGATTTATGTTTACATCACAAGTAAATCAAAGTTATGTGTTACGTTTATATTATTCCCTATATATATATTATACGTGATATCACATTAATATAATGTGTTTACTGGGATATTAAGTGTTCTTTGACACTTCTATGAACAAACTAACTTCAATGAATTCACAATAAATATTGTGAAATAATTCGCTGAATCCAATTATTAATAACTAGGATTATATGGAATATACATAATTAAATTAAAACATTATGAGTGTACGAAAATTATAATTTAAAAATAACTTATATATAAGTTGATAAAATTCTTAAATTTATAGTGATGGTATATACCTATATCAAATTAATTAAATTGTATATGGGTGTCGCTTATTTTATTAATAATCTTTACATTTATACTCGTCTTAATATCGATTGTATTAAACACATTTAATATTCGAGTTCCCTAGTAAAATACATTTTACAAAAACTTGCAATCAAAATGACCGTAAGTTGTAGTTCTTTTAGGTGATAAACGTCGTCTTTCTTTTCAGTACATGCGTTACTAAACCTTTTCGCCTTAAAATATATAAATGTTATTGGTCGTTCTTAACCAGTCACGTGTTTTATTACCACCGAATTCTGGACTTGAAGAATTCTTTAATACTCATATACTTTTTAGGTATAACTTGTAATTTAATATAGATAATATAGTTTATACGCGCGTTCTCGTCACATAATACATTAGTCAATTCTTCTTAGATTAAGTATTCTTTAGTGATGTAAAATATTCCTTACAATTCTTACTTTAGAATTACGTCGAATTATGTTTTCTTTTGTTTTATTTATCAAATTATAAATTTAAGTTTTTTTTTGCGTTTACTATAGAAAAATATTAAATTCAGTTATTTTCATATATTTTGATAGCCACCGTTATAAATTAGTGTGGTAATAAAAAATGATAATTAATAATATATTTTTATAAAAGTAAATATATCTATAAATTTATTCTTTTAATATTTTTAATATATTATATATATTTAATGTGAGTTGTAATTTATGTATTATTATTGTTTCTTTGCAGTTCTTAATGTATGAACATATATTTCGATCACATTACTTTTGGGTGGATTTTTTAAAGCAGATCTTTATATCTACTGATCAAACTAATGATTTAGTTCAAATTACTTTATTAAGAAACTATTACAGGATGAGAGATTAAAACTTCTTTGTAAAGTTGGTCCCAATTGTATGAGATCTGCGACTCGCGTGATAACCTTCAATTTTCTTTTTATATATCTTATCGTTTGATATTAAACATTACATCACTGTTTGTATTCATTGTTACTGTGTTGTGATTGTAAAATTTTATTTAAATAAATTTCGTATTATTATTGATCGCTGCCATATATGCACTATTATTTTAATAACACAGTGAGCTGCTTAAATCTTTGATCACTCGCTTAATAGTATTAAAATTAATTTGTTTACATTTTGAAGTCTCGTAAATAAAAAGGTGTTCATATATAGTCTTTTACATTACATAATTAAGTTCTATACAAATTTAACTTAAAAAAAATTAATAATCAAAACTGGATAAGGTTTTACTCCAAATTATCTATTCTTAAGTATGTGCCCATACTATTAAATCTTTCTTTTTAAAATAATCTCTGAGCACAAAATTTATCCATTCTTAATGCAGAGTTCTTATCTCTTTTGTCTCATTTTGTTAATCCGGGCGTCCTTTATTCGACTATGTATGAAATAAATCCTTTCTCTTATTAAGTGGATCGTGTGTAAATAGCTTTAAGGTCTAAAGAACTGGAAGCTAGAATCGAGTCTTTGTCTTATTCCAAGATGTTGTGCCAAAGACTAAACAGTTGAGGGAATTATTGTGTAATATATAATGTATTACAATTGTTTTGTGTAATTTCATATAACGCACTGGTCTCTTAGCTATAAGTGTGATGTAGCAATAACGTATCCTACTCACGTGTTTATATGTAGATACAAATAAAAATATATACTTTTTCGAAATGCTTTTTTTATTTCAATTAATTTTAATCCTTTTTCTTCTTACCAGAACGCAGTCGGTTATTAATAAGTACGAATAATCCTCCATGTAACATAAACTAAAGTTAAAACTTGTCGATTTTAATGTTTATTTTTTATTATTCGAACTGACTACGCTATTACCTAGCAAGGTCTTAACAGTTTCACCGGACTACTAAGGCGAGAGCTTAAGGCAGTCAGCCGATTTTATTTTGACAACTAGCTCAAGGGTGCGCGGCACACCTGGGCTTGGGCTGTTGCCTGATACATGCAATTCGCGACCTATCTGAGCTAATCTAACTATTCATACATATATGAGTTGTTGAAACATATATGTGTACCAAAGTATACATACCTCAACAACTCTTATATATATTTCGTATCGGATAATATTCTAAACTATTACAGTTTGATAAGGGAAAATATAAAACTCTTCCACTTGCATGTGTAAGCGTGTATGCGTGCACGTGTGTGGAGGTGATATGTGTAATGTTGTTGCAGTGATGTAAGATTTTGTGTCACTGTATCGCGCGAGCAGCGTACTCAAGGGCTCCACGCCGAGGGAACGGACCTAGGCTTGAGCCGCTGCCATCGATTTGAATGAATCCTAACGAATATTATGAGTTAGAATAAATTTGTTTGTTACGCTTGCACGCCCTTACTACTCAACCGATCATTATACAATTTTGCATAGACGTTGTCAAGGATACACATAAGGACACGGGGTACCGTAAGTCGATTTACGGACGAAAATTTTATGTGACAATGTCATAAGAAAACATTGATGAAAAATTGCGTTCTTTTATGAATTGAATTATTCTATATATAGATAGATGCGTTACAGGCCGATCGGGCCTGTATCACTTGTACCCTGCTCTCGCTTGCACGCTCGGCTCGGGCGGAACGTGACAATGAGTCATGCGTTTATGTGCGTGCAGCCAGCGTTCATCGATTTATGAGATGTTATGACGTCAAAAAACATCCCAAGGTACCTATACATTAACACAGGCAAATGATAGTACAATATAAATGTGGTCGAATATCTTCTTCTATATCTATATCTTCTATACATATATCTATATCTTCTATACATCTAATAAGAATGTTAATCTAACGTGTCTTTTTTTTTCGTGAAAAAAATTGTTGCAGATGTCTATGAGTAAGTAATAAAATACATTTCAATCATTTTTAGAAATGTCTGTCTGTCTGTTTGTTTGTATGAGCATGCATCACTGCTAAAGTACTGGGTTCACAATCTCTCCGAGAATAACCGTCTTTGTTTCATTGAAAGCAGTTCCCTCTATTAAAAGTTATTGTACCTACTCTTTCAGAGTTAGATACCTAATTTATCAAATCAAAATATCATTATTTCTATAAAAACCTTTAAATAATATAGCCTTAACTATGGCCACAAACTAGGCAATGCCTGTCTCATGGAAGCCTGTTTACAAATTGCCTTTAATTGATGGTGGCGCGTATTGTGTTTATAATATTTAGTGGAAATTACATTTTATAAAAATTAAAGTTAAGACAAGAAGAAACAGAAAACATATAATAACTTTAAAAAATGTGTGTGTATGTTAATAAAAGCGTGAGAGAGGGTGTGTGTAGTTGTGGTGAGTGTGAATGTAAAAGTGAGTGAGTGTACATGTCTGTGCTCGTACGATAGTTGTGTATAGTTTTTGGAAAGCTAATAGAGTACTTTGAGTAAATTTTCTGTCTGGTCATCAAGGAAGGCTATATATCATCACGCTAAGATCAATAGGAGCGGAACACCAATGAAGAATATTTCAAAATAGTTTTTTTTCCTTTTGAAAGCTTCTGCAGTAGTTAGTTCGCCCAAAGTTACAATTCCACGCGGACGAAGTCGCGGGTAGAAGCTGGTCATTTAATAAAGTAATAAACTGGAACCCAATGCACCGAACTCTATACAACTATAGTAAAATTATCGTGATCTGCATGGTGGTAATTTGTTCTAAGCACGCCTACATCATCCAAACACCTATACCTACGTATGTTCTGCAAACTATTTAAAAGCAAATCTAGGTTTAACGTGTTAGATCATGTGGTCATTTAATATCAAATGCGATATATGTTAAACGCTATAACCCGCTAAGTTCAATAAATAACTAAACTGTT
Source organism: Antheraea pernyi (assembly GCA_015888305.1). Taxonomy (NCBI): domain Eukaryota; kingdom Metazoa; phylum Arthropoda; class Insecta; order Lepidoptera; family Saturniidae; genus Antheraea; species Antheraea pernyi. The sequence continues at coordinate 930,897 of MU158827.1, read as the reverse complement.
TTCTGTAACTTGTTAACTGTAAAAATCAAGTTTACACTAAAGATAGGGTATACCAACAATTTTGCACCCAAAATGGTGTTAGAATGGAAACTTCCAGGCGTCGCTGTAACAAGCACTTAGGAGCAGATGTATGTAATGACATTTAGAAATATTAGCCACTGCGATGAGAGATCTACTGTGATATACATAAGCAAAATTCCAGTAAACCATAAGTGTTGTTCCCTTTAATTTCATCAGAATTAATATAATAGATTTGATATGTTTTCGCTTACTACGACAGTGTTGTCAAATGTTAAGAAAATTCACAGAGGCGGTAACTTAATGGGATTATTAAACTTATTATACACCTGAAACTAAAATTTAGAAACAATTTATATTATTGAATTAATAGTCAAAGAAAATTTCCAAGCAATCTATAGGTACCTATATATCATTAAAATTGAAATGTAGTTTGTATGTATTTGGGCATAAAATCACCTAATGTCAAATGATGAATCGATACAGGATAATAAACACGCTTCGTACTTTACAAATACACAATTAAAAACACTAAGATATATTAAATTGTCGGAAGTATGCAAATGTGTTTCGGCTTTTGAAAAAGTACAACAACTCTTTGATTATATGAATAATCGCAAACTCCTGAACTTACAACGTGAAAATCGTAATTAAGAATGTTAAGACGTTACTGTAAACTTAAGCAATAAGGAAAGAAGATAAACGTACCTAAATATAAAAAGTAAATAGTATCTATTCTCTTTTCTACAAAACAAACAAATGAAACCCAAGATGTAACTAACTCCGAACAAACACGCCGCATTAACAAATCCTATTTATTAAAAAAGTTGCAAGTAACGCCAAGTATTATGGCAAGAGTGATTATTCCGAATGTAGCGGGGCGTGCCACGCGTAATCGGCGGACGATGACTGGCAACTAGCGGCGACACGCCTCCGACTTTTTCGACGCTACTGGCGCCGTGTCCATATTGAATTCTGATATTTTTTCGTTGTACTCATTTCACTGACATGCGATCTGTTGCTAGCGCACCAATCATTTATTCAATATCCAGTGGCGTTTTTAAGAAATTCGGAACGAAGTTTTTTTTATAATACTCGTTTATAACTAATTATATATCAAAAAGAGCGACTATTGATCCCTACTAATGTAGATATAGTGCAGTGTTGCGCTATCGTGATTATAATTCACGCTTATACTCCACCAGATGATGCTCTCGATGTAGATTCATTCCTATTTGTAATCGCTTTACACGACAGGCTAAACTTCGGAATGGAATTGGCAAAATTTTAAAGATCGGAAAATACCAATTATTCTTGCAATAATTAATCTAGTATATACTTATATATTTGAGGACGGTACGTATTATCCAGCCAGTTTAATAACATAAATGCACTACTTAAAATACCATAATTTAACTTTTTAATTTTAATATTTGGTAGAGCCACGCTGACGCTATTACCGGTTTCAGCATTAATGGGTCGGCTGATCCGGGATACTACCACCCTCTCACAGAAAACCGACGTGAAGTAACAGTGCTGGCATTGTTGCGTTTCGTTCGGTCAGTGAGAGCGACGGCGGCCCACTTCATCTCCCCTCCGCCTCCTTTATTTCCCCCTACCACCCAAACACAGGGTGGTAACGCACTTTCGACTCCCCTGGTGTTGGTAGTGTCTATGGACGGCGGTAATCACTTAACATCAGGTGAACCGCCTGTTCGTTTGCCTCTTATGATATAAAAAAAAAGATAATTTAACCTCAATATCTTCCTTCAAACCCCCGTTGATTGAAGCATGAGCATGAGCGATCGCCATTAGCTTGAATTGCACAATCAAATAATTGATCAACATAGTGACATATTCCGTGAAATAAAAATAAATAACAATATTTTGTAGCTAAATCATTGCTTTCTATTCTTCCTATAATGTCAAATAATGCTCAACCAATTAAACATTGATGGGCTGTGTAGGTATCTACTACTGTTACCGGATTCAGCCATATGTCACACCGTATGGTCCAGTAGGATCTACGCTTGTTCACAGTATACAGATTTCACCAGTGTTTTTCTATGAATACCCGACTGCACATAAGGTGGTTGTTTTTCGATGGTAAGGAATATTCCTTAGACTCTGTAATTTAAACAGTTTGATAGATTTTAACTTATTTATGAGGTATTTGACTTAAATGTGGGAGAGACAGGTCACACATATATTATTTTCGTAGTATGTTAAGAGGAAGGATTATAATAAGTTCTACACATAGGTGAAGCGTAATAATATATGATAGCGTAACATAAAAATAATTAAGTGTTTTTGCAGTCAAAGTATTTGTTTTTTTTTTTTAATTTGTGATTCTATTTTATTTGTTAACGTTTGTGTTGGGTTGGCTATTTTGAAAATAAAAAGAAACAGATCATCGTTTATGTTAATATTTAAGTACATAAATTCAGTCACATGATATTTTTTGTTAATTAGTAAATTTTTCATTAAGGCATTTTACTTTATTATGCTTTACTTTCAAATACGTATGTGGCAAGGACAAAGCTATAACATGTATTATCAGCTTTACAATGAATAGTTCTTCCCATGTACCTACGTAATACTAAAATGTTATATCGAATACGCTTATAAACTAATATACGAATGAAAATTAAAAATACTATATTTAATTTAGCCTTTAGGCGCTTATGAACGTCGAACTACCACCGGTTCGGAAAATAACTTACAAGCTGATACGTATTCTCAATTTGCCATTTCGCAATTTGCTATTCTTGAACGGTCAGTTTTCATTGTAGGTCATTTTAGTTTGTAACTTACAAAATTCAGACATGACATTTAAGTAGATTAACATTAGCTGAAAGTTGAAAAAAGTAACAATATATATATATATAATGTAGGTAATCCAAAATTAACTACATAATAGAAATTTCGAAAAATCAATCCAAACACGCCGCGATAAGAACTGCCACAATACCAAACTATTCGGGAAATTGGAACCTCCTTAAAATGAACCCTCTTTACGAGAACGCACCTAATAACGAGGGCGAGTTAAAGTTAGCAATTTTCTGCTCGATTTACCAACAAAATGTGTGCGAAGCGCCGTCACAAAAGCACCGCATCATCGCGGCTGATAAAAAAGAAAGCCTGATTTATTACACCGGGGTTACTTTGTAAAAGTTTAATTAATTAGCCGTAAACAACTAGAATGATGTTCAGAAAAGTAAATATTAGAAAAGTATATTTTTACTCAGCGTAAAATTAACAATACCGGTTCATTATTTGGGTTGTTACTTTTTTTTTGTAAGTGACCGAGTGAATGAATTGTTTGATTAATCGGAATGGGGTGAAGGCGTTGTTTCCTCCCTATTGTTGAATGAATGGAGTTAATCGAGCGTCAAGTCTCATCTGTAATTATACGGTTGAAGTCTTTAATTTTTGTAAATATAATTTCTCATTATTTAGGTAATGTTATTCTGAATAAAAGGTATATGCTTATCTATACTATTGTTATGAATCATATCACCTATATAAAGCTTCATTTTCAGCGAGTAAAATGAACTCCATTTGATTTCTAAATCTACATTAATGCTCGAGAAGTTCCTAGCGTCACTAACTGCTAATATTCAGTATTAAAGCGTCCACAATATTTGTATTGTACTGTTTAACGTTTATAGTCTGATCTTATGAGTTATGAGTTCATTGCACCTTACGAATATACCTTATAGTCTGACCCCAACTGGGTTGTACCAATATACATCAGGTGAATCAGTCTTAGTAGGACTTTAGGCTCGTTGCATTATGTGAATTCCGTCTTCAGTAATCAAAACGTTGATATGCTATGCGTATTCGACAACAGTGATTTGTCTTTTAACCTCTTGCGTGTAGCATCAGGCTAACAGACCAGCATAACAACGACAGCCACTGATGGTTTGTGAATATCTCCATAGTCGTCATCCTGTACTAGCCCAGAGTATATTTTGTTGTGTTATAATAAAGGTAAACAAATAAACGCAAATCCTGTGATAAAGCCACAAACACCGACGCCTACTTCTGTATAATCTCGAATGGTAATAAACTCAATACATAATATTGGATACAACGAATAATTTACTGGATACAATTGTGTATTTGTCGTACAAAAGTCAATGTGATAAAGTCTTTATTTTTGTGTTGTTATAGAACATATTGGTCCTATGTTGTCGCATATTCAATTTGAATGTTATATCAAATAATAAAATATAAAACCTATTAATAAATGCCTTTGTAACTTGTTACGAAAAAGTTGGACAGTTTCCGTTGAGTCTAAAAAACGTTATTTACACACAATATCACATTATTTTAAAAAGTTTTCTTTTGAACAATCACTTTACTAGTTATTGTATCGTAATTTCTATCTTACAGACACTTCATATTGCAGTTTAGCAAAAACAAAGTTTTGGTAATTGAAAATATAAGTTTACACAATCTACAAGTCTTGTGAAATGTAATTCACATAAAATTGTATAAATATGCTTGTACCTTGTAAATTATGAGGTTGTAGACTTGTTTTTTGCTAAACATAATTTATAAGAACTTGCAAAAAAAGTTCTCGAACCATGTAACTTGTGAGCTCGTACGTTTGATAAGTATGGCACCCGCCACTATGGTAAGCTGTAGTAAGTAATATTTTGAGGTCGACCGGTGTACCTACTTTCAGACTCGGAAAGTTTTGCAGGACGGGATGAGATCAGCGTAAAATTGCCGGTCTCTCATTGGCTTTGAAATTCACCAAATTTGACAATATGTCAAGGCTTTACTATGCTACTCAACGATATTATAAAAGCTGTAGATACGTCATAATTGTCATAAGCTCTTCGACAGCACCTTTTTAAAACTTGGCTAACTATCTTAGTTTTGACTGCTGCCCGTCAATCCGCCCGTATCTAAGCAACATATAACTATTTCTTTTTCACCACCGATATCGAGCATCTGCCATCTTACTTCCACATTTTATCCAAGACAGTGTGGAGTTGTAATATTACTTTACGTATGTGTGTGTTATCGTGCCCTTTTGTTTTGATAAAATATCATTTAGGTAACGTATTTACAGCTTTTTAACTATAATATAATTGGTGCTACTATAAAAAAGGCGTAAATTGAAATTATAGTAATTTTGAGATAAACAATAACACATCAATTTTAAATGTATATAATACTAGTTGCTCCCCGCGAACTTCGTTTCGCCTTAATATAATATTTTTCTTAGCCTACCCTTTTAGTAGATACATACTAACATAATATGGAACATTTCATTATGCTACCCCATAGAGACTGTTCGCTTTTCCGGAATACAAACTGAGAATGCGAAATTTTTAAAGGAAACTGTAGTAAAGTGGTAACATTATTTGTCAACTCAAAAATTAAAAAAAAAGCATCGTAATTACGGACGCGTTCAAGTTGCTAATAGCAATTTGAAGTTGCGTTCACAATTACAGAAAAAGAAAACTGAATTTTAGGTTTTTCCGTGCAATTTTTCCAATTTTTCTCTCCATAAAAACATTCATCGGAGTTCAAGGAATACATGAAATAAAAATTACTCGAATTGGACCAGCCGTCTTCGAGTTTTGCGCTTAGCAACATATTTTGCGATTCATTTTTATTTATATAGATAGATATATTTCATATTGTAAAGACTTTGTTGTACATGTGGGTGGTATGGAACTAACTTGACATCACAACAGCCTCTTTTTATATACATTATATCGATCACAATCTCACCTGATGTTAAAATGACGATATAGTCTAAGATGCTTAACTTGGCGACATATTTTCAAAGTGAAGGTGGTAATTAATGAACGGTGCTTAGCAACACTCCTATTATCATAAAGACAATTTGCTAAAAAATATGTATTAATTATTTACGCATGTCATATGTCTTTTACAAGTTTTGACGTTCGAACTATGACAAGCGGTTAAAAGTCGTTAACTGTCAGTGTCCAAGTAGATAACCTTTTACAACGTCAGGATACTTTGATATTTATATTCTGTGGAGTACCATTGCAATTATACATTAATGGATAAGGAATATAAATGACCGAGTATGTTAATTTTAACGTGTACGAATACATTCATTGATAATGAATGCCGACGTGCTCACAATTTTTTCTCTTATGTACCTACATATATATATTTTTTTTTTATAGTAGCACGGCATAATGACTGCCATGTGCCTGATGGTAAGCACAGTACAATCCAAAAACAATGGCGACCACCGAGTGACACACTATCCATCGCCGGTCGCCGCTGTCATGCCGGCCTGCGAAATGCTGGATATGCACAGGCTGATCCCGAAACGCGACCCGCAGAAGCGAATCACTATGACGGGCTTTTTCGCCATATACATGGTGGTTGCGACCCAGTCGGGCTGTAAAGCCCTACCACCCCGCTTTCGCCATTGCCTCGTTCGTTATTCAGCAGGGTGCACCACGTGCAGGTGAGGTTGGCTTGAGTGTCTCAAGTGTTAGATGTTATTCGACACCCCTTACACCCCGCAACATATGCATGGGCAAAGTGTTTGTATTGTGAGAGTATATAATCGCGATCCACCGTGCATATCGTGATAAAAAACAGGCACAGTGTCTCTATTTTCGTTTGTAATATTTATATAGATCCAATTGTCGTAATACGTGTACATTATCTTGACATCGACGACCGCCGACCGATATAAGATGTCTCGGTGGTCATTGTTTTTTTTTAGATTTGCTAGCTATTTGTGTCACTTTATCCTGCACCAATTAAATAGACACCTGCACGCGAAACCATATACATGTAAAAGGGTTACTGATTTGTCTGTTTCATAGAAATTAGATTTATTGCAATCGGACATCATTCATTAAATCTTCACAATATGAACATTAACAACTAGGGGAGAGCGGGCCTAGACGTTCCAATTTACAAATAACATTAAATTGTTCTAAATGAACATATGAATGTACTGCTTTTGGAACACCTTACCCTAGGAACTTCTAGCCCGTCTCTCCCTTACTTTAGTTGGAAACTGTGCGGCTGTTACTGTTGCTCAAACACGGCAACATATTTATAAATAAGAAGACCTAAAAATAAAAGGTTTGTAGTTACCCTCTGAACAGTACATTTATCCTGGAAGAAAAGTATGCTATGGCATTTTCTGTACCCCAGACAGGTTGTATGGGAATCTCATAATGATTGGTTGAGTAGTCCAAATTAAAGTAATATTTTGATATATATGTGAGGTATAACATTTATTAAACGTCACGTAACGTGACACTACTTCTTTAGTTTATGTTTCAAACCTTAATTTAATTTAAACTCACATCTTATAATTGTCACTATCGTATTTTTCCAATTAAAATGGAAAAAGCAAGCAGATGATTCGAAAAAACATCAGAATTTATTATCTAATTTAAATAAAACACTTCGATATGAACATGCTATTGCATGACACGAAGACAATTAACGACAGCGTAAATTCATTAATAATGCATTATATTATAATCAAAGACTTGTTATATAATTATATTTGTTCCATATCGCTGATGGAAACGCGTCTGAATTCACAGCGTGGAATCGAAACACGCAACTTCTCAGCGTGTCTTATTTCCATAAGTAAGGTGATGTTTGTGACAATTCTATTCATCTGTTTAGAATATAAATAAAGCAGTACATCGCAAGATTAATGTACATTGTCCATTTTCGAGAATTAAATTACCATAGTAAATTGGAAGGTTTTAATCGAATAAAAATAAACATTCATTTGTCATGATAGAAATCATAAATCCACGATTGGTTGACTTCATTCATAGTACAATATAATTATCTATACTAATATAATAAAGCTGGAGGGTTTGTTTGTATGGTTGGACGCGCTAATCTCAGGAACTACTGATACTATTTGAAAAATTATTTCAGTGCTAGATAGCTCATTTATCGAGGAAGGCTATATGTTAGCGCTAGCCCAAAGTAACTATGCCACGCCGGCGAAGTCGCGGGAACAGCTTGTATAACATATAATTTATGATTTTTTTTCATAGCTTATATTATACTAGCGAGTCCAGTGGTCGTTGTTCTGCCTTTATAATTAAAAAAATCCTAAAAGTCAACCGCAGTGCCACCTACCGGGTCACACAGTGAAACACGCACAGAAATTTTATCAAAATCGGTCCAGCCGTTTAGGAGGAGTTTAGTGACATATACACACGTACAGAAAAAATTTATATATAAAGAAATAGGTTATTAGATAATATTAGTTCTATTTAATTTTATTGTATCATTTTATCTTTCGTATTTGTATCTCCTGTATTGTAGATATTCTAGATTGGGATATTCGTCTGTCCGAATCGCGACTATTATATACGAAGTGATATATCCATTAAACGGCTCATAGGCTGACACGACTGGTGATCGATTACAAATCTCTCAGTGGACGCCATTGTTTTTGTACTTTACTGAGGTGACGTCATCATGTCTTGTTACAATTAAAATATATATTAATAACATAAATATATATATATATGTAATAACATGTCATTTTATTTACATGTATTTTTCTATTATAGTTTTCATATTTTATATTATTATAATGATTTATTGTACTTAATATTATATTGTATTACTGAGAATAAATTAAACCAAGAATCCCGAAACAAAAAAACTGAAAATGCAGTCCTCGGACTGTATAAACAGTATAAACTTGGCTAGTTTTCTGTTACATAAAAATGGCAATATAGCAAGCAAACCATAATCTTGAAGAACTTTAACCGGAACGGTGGTGCCGCTCAAAGAGACACTATAAATAGCCTACCAAAACTAAAGCCAACAGAAAAATTGTAAGGCTAAAGGAACCCATCAGACTTCGTAACTATATAATAATAATCATAAATACAGTGGTACAACAAAATAATCCCAAGGAGGGTTGATATCAGGCAGGCGGCCGATCGTAAAAATTAAGCCAAATCATATACCACAACATGACAAACATGTTGTACCGACCCTACTTATGTGGGATAAGGGTAAGAAGAAGAAAAAGAATTAAAAAATTGCCTATAATAACACTCTGGAGTAATTTATTTCTCCATTGGTGAAAACATTTTCGGAGTCGAAACACAGTTCGCAGTATCTTTAATACATATATAAATTACCTAGGTATGTAAGTTCGGTAAGTAGTCGGTATTTACATAGTGGTAAGTACAATTCGAGAATATTAACAGTGGTAATATATAAAAATACGTAACGTAATGACGTCAGAATAAAAGTTGTTACACGAAATTACTGCTGTTGAAGAGAGACTCTTTAAATGAGTCAATATGGATTGTACATATATGGGTTTCATGAATTGAAATGATTGGAAAGTAGAGAATGAGAATACGACATCGTAATTTCTTCATTTAAATTCCATTCAAGTCGTCATCGAAGCCTCATGTTCTATATTAAGCCCAGAAATGATAAGTAATTATCAACCTACTCTAAATAAATTAAAGTTCATTTTTTAATTGTAGACGGCAAAATGACTGCCCTGTGCCTGATGGTAAGCACAGTACAATCCAAAAAAATAGCGACCACCGAGTGACCCAGTATCCAACTATCCATCGCTGGTCGCCGCTGTCATGACGGCCTGCGAAAGGCTGGATATGCAGAGGCTGATCCCGAAACGCGACCCGCACAAGCGACATGGTTGCGACACAGTGAGGCTATAAAACCCTACCATCCCGCTTTCGCCATTGCCTCGTTCGTTATTCAGCAGGGTGCACCACGTGCAGGTGAGATTGGCTTGGGTGTCTCAAGTCTTCCATGTTATTCGACACCCATTACATCCCCAATCAAGGTAAATGAAGAAAAAAAAAATTTATTTGAAAGCAAGAAGCAAGCGAGCGTCGAGAGGTAACGTGGGCGGTATTTAGTTCATACAAAGGTTCATTCTCTGTTTTATCCGCGATTAATGGAACTAGCAAATATTTTTTTATATCATACGATTGTGGTGTATCTATCACTAGCATGTACCAATATTTTGATATATTCCGTAAGACCAGTATATGGTAAAAACTACGATATTTCTAAAAGTACCTACTACAACCACAATTTTCAAACAAACATGTCCGATGAAACAAACACCCACCTTCCCTCCCCTCTCCTCTCTCCTCTTCCTCTCCCACCCCTAACCCTTCCCTCCAAAGGGTGACAACGCACTTGCGATTCCTCTGGTGATGTTAGTGTCCATGGACGGTGGGGATCACTTAACATCAGGTGACCCACTTGTTCGTTTGCCACATATAATAAAAAACCTATAGGAATAGCCAAAGCTTTTCTTACTGTTTAAGAAAAACAGTTACATTTTGGAGGGTTTGTTCGAGGGAATACGAAATTTTCGATGTCCACAGGTTCGAACCCCGGCATGTACCAAGGAATTTTTCGGAATTCGCGTACATTTACTGATTTAAATTGGTAACTATCGGCTGACGGTGAAGGGAAACATCGTGAGGAAACCAGAACCTGAGAAATGTTCTTGTAGTACTACTGTATGTAGGAAAAATATAGAACTGTGGATTTCTCAGAGTTTGAAATCGCCAATACGTCGTGGGCTGGCGTGGTGATTACGCCCATACCTTCCTTCAGGAAGAGGCCTATGGCCTGCTGCTGATGATGATGATGAATACAAAAATATTATTACATCTATTTTATATGCATAATCTCCGAACAGCAGTTGTCACTTTCGCGCTCAATTTATTAATATTTCAAATATCTAGACCGCGTTTTCTATAAAATTTTCAGTCGAACGTTTTAAAGCACATAGGTACATTAAAAATTCGAATAACCAAGATGAAAAAGTAAATTTTCAAAAAAAAGTATTAACCGACTTCAACATCAATCAAAAACCCATAAGGCACTAAAAAGCGGAAAATAAATAGTTTATCAAATTAATCAAATGAAATAAAACATATGAATATGTGTGCTACCTAGAGATGTACTGGAAGTCGGTACCAACCAAAATTTTTGTATTACAGAGACGCGAGATTGGGCTTAAATTTTGTACCTCTGTAGATGATATGATTTTCGGTTTGGTTGGCACCGACTTCCAGTACATCTCTAGGTAGCACACATATTCATATGTTTTATTTCATTTGATTAATTTGATAAACTATTTATTTTCCGCTTTTTAGTGCCTTATGGGTTTTTGATTGATATTGAAGTCGGTTAATACTTTTTTTTGAAAATTTACTTTATTTTTCCATTTTTAGTGTACATAAATATATTTTACTAGCAGTGCCCGCGAACTCCGTTCCGCCTTAAGTATATTAAAATATGCGCATTTTTGCGGTATGGTATCTATCGGTATGGTATGCGATATGGTTTCAATTGGTTGTACAATAAGTAACGTTTGGTACGAACGCAACCTTATCAATAATCCACGATAGTTTCTACCACCAACTCGGCTACCATCGCTTCACATATAATACACCTTAAGTAATGTAATTACAATGCTTGCGTCATGTTGCAACACAGCAACGAACATAAGCACAATAGGCTCCTAAGAATTGAAGAGTTTTTTTTATAATATTGGTGGCAAACGAACATACGGGTCACCTGATGGTAAGTGATCACGGCCGCCCATGGACAATTGCGACACGAGAGGAAACACAAATGCGTTGCCGGCCCTTAAGAAAGGAGTAGGCTCGTTTCTTGAAAGTTTTCTTACTTTGTCACGGATCCCATAATCAGAACCTAACCAAACTCTCATCAAACTACCCTTGAAGTACATCCTTTCCAATAAAAAATGAATCATCGAAATCGGTTAGCGTGATATTGAGTTATTCGTCTATTTGTCGTGTACATACTTAATGCAAATTTAAAACTTATACGGTTTTGCACTGGATGCCGTGGTCGGAACTGTACCAAATTAAAATGGGACCACACTGGAAGTACCAGCTTTCAAATAAAAAAAGAATAATCAAAATCGGTTCACCCAGTCCAAAGTTATGAGGTAACAAACATAAAAAAAAAAAAAAAAAATACAGACGAATTGATAACCTCCTAAAAATTAAAAAGTTAAAAATGCCCTTAAAGAGTTCAAATTTATAAAATAGTACTCACTATAACAGACGATAGTTTGCAGACATTTTTATAGTCCATTTTTTTTTCGAATATGAAGCGATCGCGATCGCCTCCACTGCATGGCGGTAGAAAGCTACAGAGGTTTTATTGTAAGGGACGTTCCCTTCAAACATCCCTTCAATCATACATTATTCGAGAACAATTATGTTATTATAAAATAGCTTATGTTAGAAAAAATACTCAATATATACTAATTATAATTAAAAATAAAAACACCGCATTATTACACTAGCATATTTAAAAAAACAACAAATTATAGTAGTAAAAAATATTATTATTATTTTCTTATATATAAATCTAAATATATAGTAAAATTAAAGCGTCCATCGCTTTTCGTTGATAATCTTGAGAATAGCTGAATAGTTTTGGACAAGACTTTTACTGACTTGTAGATTTTTTTTACATATATAATCACTAAAAATATTATAAGGGTTCAATAATTAATATTTGATAACAATAATAATTAGTATTTGAAAAATAAAACATTCCCCAAAGTTAATAGAGATCAAACATGCAGGTATCGTTAAATAATTTAAATAATCGTTAAATATATATAATATGGGACCTCGCGAATCATTAAAAACGAAATTCCAGGAATTCGGTATCTTAACTCTGCCCTCCCAATACATTCTTGATAATTTAATGTATGTCCGGAAAAACTTTGAGAAACTGAATTTAGTTAAAGACCGGCATAATCTAAATACTAGAAACTGTAATAAACTGGTGGTCCCATGTTTCAGACTTAACAAAACCAGCAATAGTTTTTTAGGTAATAGTGTTAGGTTCTACAATAAAGTCCAAAGCATGTTACCGATTTGCCAGACTGTAAATTTAAGCGCCACGTCAAATGGGTTTTAATTTCAAAAGGATATTATAGAGTGGATCAGTATGTGAATGATAGTGATGTCTGGAATTGACTCCTCTCTGTGCATCCACTAAAAGCATTGTTGTATAATGTATTAGAAATATATGTTAAAAAAAAATGTACCCGATCGAGTTTCTTGCCGGTTCTTCTCGATGACTGGGTTGTTTTCCGAACCGGTAGTAGTCTTTGACGTTCATAAGTGCCTTATTAGGGCCTAAACTGAATAAAGTATTTATGGTATTTTTGATTTTGACTTGAGTTGCTAGGATTGGAACCTACGTCCACCGACGTGGTGTCCGAACACGTTATCAACTAAGCCAAATTAAAAAAAAAATGTACAGTAAAAACACACACTTTTGAATATAAAGAGGATTTTTTTTCGAACTGACTACGCTATTAACATAGCAAGGTCTTAACAGCTTCACCGGACTACTAAGGCGAGCGCTTAAGGCACTCAGACGATTTTATTCAATCAAAAAATACTTTATTCAGTTTAGGCCCTAATAAGGCACTTACGAACGTCAAAGACTACCACCGATTCGGAAAACAACCCAGTCATCTAGAAGAACCACCAAGAAACTCGATCGTGTACATTTTTTTTTCGTAGTCCGGTGAAGCTGTTAAGACCTT